>OZ018328.1:157855866-158060866 GCA_963969495.1 Ceratothoa steindachneri
GACTCACGCGGGGAGAACTCACCAACCCCCTTTTTTCTATTGATTGGTCACAAAGTTTTGAAAGAGAGAAAGTGTTTAAAATGACAGGGAAAAAAGGTCCAGCTGCACTTAAATATACATGTGCGATATGCCAGAAGGATAAGTGGTGCGTGGACTTCCCGGAAGGATGTTTTTCGAAATGCCACCCGGGAAGTATATGCACCGATTGCATCCTTAAAGGAGAGATCCGAGAGGCAGTGGCATGCTGCAATGAACTCAAGGATCTCTTCACAGCCTCTGAAGAAAAATCTAGGGCGCTGGAAAATAAACTGCAGACCCTAGAAACGCAGCACGCGCTTCAGATTCGGCGTCTCGAGGAAAAGATCCTAGAGCTAGCCTCTAAACTAGAGGCCCAGTCGGCTCAAGCTCGAGACGAAAGTCCCACTGACTTGGGTGGTTCCGCCGATGTGACTCCAGCCCAAGGAGGTGAAACTGCATTGGCAGTCCCACTTCTGCCATGCGGAGCCAATGAGAAGAAGAAAAAGAAAAAGAAGAAAAAGGACCATAATGCAGCTCACCCCAGTGTAGAGGATTCGAGCGCTACTGGTGCGCATGGGAAAGTGGAAAGAGAAGAAGAGAAAAGAGAAACGGAAGAAGAGAAAAGAGAAACGGAAGAAGAGAAAACAAATGAAGAGAAGAAAAATAAGATGAGGAAGAAAAAAAAAAGAAAAATGCAGAGATACAAGAGGAAAGCGGCAAGTCGCTTCCGAGAGGAAAGAATAAGTCGTTTGCTGACAAATGTGCAAGAGTCACCCTTATTGGTGATTCTCAAGCACGGGGCTTGCAGTCCCTGCTAGCGGCCCGCCTTCGCACTAGTGTGAAGGTAAGCTGCCTGCCAGGATGTGGTAACCACCACATCAGAGTAGAGGCTGAGAAATCACAGATTTCTGAGAGCTCAGTCGTTGCTCTGATGGTCAGTGGAAACGACCTGTACCTGAGAGGAGGTAGGGTAGGCCCTACAGATAAAATCCTCCACACGGTCATGGGTGCCGTGGACGACTGTGGGCTGAAAACCCGCAAGCGTGTGGTAGTCGGGATGCTCCCGAGGAGAGGTCCAACACGGACCGCTCACTCGATGAATGTGTCTCTAAACCGGCGCCTGGCAGATTTGTGTACGGCAGAGGGGGTCTTTTTTGTGGACCCGTACCGCACCTTTTATGGTAGAAATGATCTCTACCAAAGGGATGGGGTACATCTTTCCTTTAAAGGAAAGGCCTTTCTGTCGAACATGATCCAGAATGTCGTAGAGAGGACCGAAAGGAGTATCCGGCCCAGAGTGAGGGCGGACGTACACCAGTACGCCCGTGTCACTCCAGGAACGACCTTCTCAGAGGTCGCAAAAAGGGGTGCCTCGCCAACAAAGAAGCCGGGAAACGGAAGAGCATAGGGAGTCCTACAGTCGGGGACTCCCTGAAAGTTCTTCTGTTCAATGCGAGGTCAATCAGGAACAAGTTTCCTGAGCTCCGTGGCCTCGTAGCGACGGAAGAACCCGAAATGGTAGCCATAACAGAATCGTGGATAAAAACGTCAAACCGAGACTTTGAAGGCGAATTCACGGTTCCTGGCTACCAACTCTTCCACAAAGATAGGCCAGACAGAGAGGGTGGCGGTGTAATGTTGTATGTCAAGGATACAATCAAATCTACGAACTCGAACATTATATCCGATCACGAGCTCCTAGGCGTTGACCTAGAGATAGGTCCTGTCAGATACAGGACCCTGGTGCTTTACAGACCCCCTTTCCAACCCGTTGAGAAGGACAGGGAACTGTACCAGCTGCTGGGTGAGCTTGTTCAAGGCAGAGTGTGCATCGTTATGGGCGACTTCAACAGACAAGTTGACTGGGAAACCAGAGCAGCCTGTGGCGAGAGCGCGCTACTCCTGGAGTTCGCCAACAACGAGTTCCTCACTCAATGGGTCAGAGAACCGACGAGAGGAGACAATATCCTCGACTTGGTCTTCACCTCTGAGGATGATATCGTTGAGGATGTCTCTGTAGGCGAAGAGCTCGGTGGCAGTGATCACCAGCTAGTTAGATTTACCGTTAAGATCCCGAAGGTAAGGTCTGTTGCCAGTCAATCAAAGAAACTTGACTTGAGAAGAGCAGACTTTGCAAGCCTTCGAGCTGGGCTGACTGATGTAAGGCTAGCGGTATGCGAAGAGGTTGAGGATTCGTGGAACAATTTCAAAAATAAATTCATGAGTCTTCAATCAAGTTGCATCCCTCTGAAATGCCTCCGTCGGTCTTCTGTTCAACCAAAGTGGTTTAATCGAGAAATCGGCCAACTGCTTAGGGAGAAGAGGAATGCGCACCGGCGATCGAAGATCTCGGGTGCCTTTGACGAGTACCGGAGGCTAGCCAGGAGAGTGAAGTCCAGCATAAGGGCGGCTAAGCGTACTGAGTAACTCCGAGTAGCGAGACTCTGCAAGGAGAATCCCAAGGAGTTCTTTGGCTATGTAAATAGCCGTAAACCAATCCATCGTAGGATTGGGCCCTTAGTGAACGAGGAGGGTGCATTAACTCAGTCAGATGCAGAAAATGCTAACCTTCTCAATGACTACTTCTCCTCAGTGTTTACTAAAGAGTGTGGTCCCATCCCCCAGCCCACGGATTCCTACTCGGGGGAAAAGCTGGAGGCAATGGACTTCACCGAAGGAGAAATAAAGAAAAAGATCGCTGACCTAAAGACGAATAAGTCCCCTGGACCGGACGGGTTTCTACCCAAGGTGTTGAAGGAAGTGTGCGATGAAGTATCACGACATCTGTGCGCTATCTTTAACATGTCAATCCGGACCGCATGCGTTCCTAGAGACTGGCGTGAGGCGGAGGTGACTCCGATCTTCAAGAAAGGAGCCCCCAGCCATCCGTCAAACTACCGACCTATCAGTCTGACTTCGATAGTCGGTAAACTCATGGAAAGCATGATGGTGGAGAAAATAACGTCGTATTTAGAGTCAAACCTGCTACTGAGGAGTTCCCAGCACGGCTTCCGAAGGCAACGGTCATGCCTGACGAACCTTGTGGAATTCTTCCACTTTGTGTTCAGTGAGCACGATCGGGACAAGGCGGTGGATGTGGTTTACTTAGACTTTCAGAAAGCCTTTGATAAGGTACCACACCGCCGCCTTCTCCGGAAAGTGCGAGCGCTGGGCATAGACGAAAAAGTAGCCGGCTGGATCGAGAACTGGCTAAGTGGCAGACGGCAACGGGTGGTGGTGAATGGACAGGCTTCTGAGTGGGTGCCCGTTACTAGCGGAGTGCCTCAAGGTTCTGTCCTGGGACCACTACTATTCATCATCTACGTCAACGACATGGACGGTGACATGGTTGCCAAGATTTCCAAATTTGCCGACGATACCAAGCTTGGTATGAACGTTGCAAAGGATGGAAATACTGCTCGCCTGCAGGAAGATCTTTGGAAGATTCGGGAGTGGTCGGACACGTGGCAAATGCCTTTCAACGTGAACAAATGCAAAGTAATGCATATCGGCCACAGAAATCCCAAATCTCATTATATCCTTAAGGGCACTGCTCTTGAATCGAGTGACACTGAGAAGGACTTGGGTGTTGCTATCACTAGCGACCTCAAGTTCTCGAAACAGTGCATCGAGGCAGAGAAGATAGCCCAAAGGATGTTAGGCTACATAAAGCGCCAGTTTGGATACCGTAACAGGGAGATAGTACTTTGTCTGTACAACTCCCTGGTTCGGCCGCACCTGGAGTATGCCGTACAATTTTGGAGTCCTTCGTTTCGAAAGGACATCGCAAGGTTGGAACGCGTACAAGCTAGGGCAACCAAACTGATTCCCTCTATCCGACATAAAAGTTATGAGGATAGACTAAGGGAATTAGATCTGTTCTCGTTGGAAACCCGTAGACTGCGTGGTCAGCTCATCGAAGTTTTCAAAATACTTCGAGGGTTCGACAATGTTGACTACCGGGATATTTTCACACTGAGTGAGAACAGAACGCGCAATCACGGCTTCAAACTTGAACTGAAGCGTTACAACCGCAATCTGTGTGGAAATTTTTTCACTTACAGTATCTGCGGTATGTGGAACGCACTTCCAGTGGAAGTTGTCAACAGTGAATCTGTTGACCAGTTCAAGTCAAGACTAGACAAAGTCTTGAAAAGTGGCCGTTTAGGGACGCAAAACAATTGAGCAGCCATGTGCCCGCTCGATTGCTAGTCCAAAGGTACCCTCTTTGAATGGACCGTAAGGTCTCCTAGGGTACCTTCTTTCCTTGTAACTCCTTGTAACTCTCTCTCTCTCTCTCTCTCTCTCTCTCTCTCTCTCTCTCTTTCTCTCTCTCTCTCTCTCTCTCTCTCTCTCTCTCTCTATATATATATATATATATATATATATATATATATATATATATATGTATATATATTAGTGTGTAAATTAGTTCGGACAGTACCAAATTTCTGGCCTATTTCTAGACTATTTCATAATGTTTTAATTTTTGGCAACACTAAGAAAGTTTTATTTTGTTCTCCGTGCATAATAATGTACTGGTAACATCTGACAACTGTTTTGTCGTGCCCTAGCTACATTAACCCCGACAGTGCTACACCAGAGCTTGTCATGGATGATTATTGCTGGGAACCTGCTCCGTGGTGTACTTGGTTCTGCCGGAATATTCACCTTCCAATCATTATTAGACTATAAATCTATCATGGATATCACACCCAAGAAGCGTGCAAGTATTATACTTTCATTTCTGAGGAAATGAAGGTAGCAAAGTTAACTGTTGGTGACATTGTCAAAACAGCTGAAGACACTGATTAACATTCAGCACTGCTACAAGGATAATGTGGCAGAAAACGAAAGACAAAGCTCTCATCAGAAATAGTGTGAAAGATACCAAGAAAACTAGTAAATACCTCCATAGAGATTTGTCTTTAGCTGGTGTAAATGTTTCCTCTTCAACCGTCCGGCGAAGACTCAATGAAATTGGCAGATTTGCTGGAAATCTGGTACGTAAACAGTTATTGACTTCTGCTATGAAGACAAAACGTCTTCGCTGGGCACGCAAGTATGCTGGATGGAAGGCAGCTGACTGGAATAAAGTTATGTTTTCAGACGAATCGCATTTTGAAGTACATGGGCATAGGTCAGTGGTAGTAAGAGGAAGCAAAGATGAATCACTCTAGCCAGGACACATTCAACAGGCACCAAAATACCCACCTAAGAAGATGTTTTGGGGTTGTTTTAGCGCTAAAGGCCTAGGGCGGCTTGTTACTATTGAAGAAATGATGAACAGCGTTAAATACAAGGCAATCATGCAGACTCACTTGCTTCCCGCGATGCAGAAAGACTTTCCTGATGGAGGCGGCATTTTCCAGCAGGATCTGGCTCCGTGCCATACTTCCGAAATAATGCCCACATTCTTCGAAAAAAGTGGACATACCGTTATAGATTGGCCTGGGAATTCTCTTGACCTTAACCCAATCGAGAATCTATGGGCTAAAATTAAACGTAGAATCGAGAAAACTGACTGTTCGACGATCCAGAAGATAAATTGTGCTGTTATCAATGTCTGGTACCATAACGAAGAACTGGCAGAAATGTGTTCAAATTTGGTTGAATCTATGCCTGAGCGAGTGAAGAAGGTTCTAAAAGAAAATGGCGGTTATATTTCATATTAAATGTACCATTTATCTTATCATTGACGAATTCTTTTCAAATATAAAGAACAATTATCAAATAATTGTATTATTTCACCACTGTCCGAACTAATTTACACACTACTTTATATATATATATATATATATATATATATATATATATATATATATATATACTAGCAGTTGGGTGCCCAGAGCGACGGCACTCGGTTTTGTACGGGTATCATTTCGAGGCCTATTTGCATTATTTCACTCTGAGATGTATCCAACATAATTTTTTCTGGGTGTTATTACCTTTTTGAATTTACACGTACTCCCTCGTCGAAAGAAGAAAGCATTCATGGATGTATTTCTTATATTATTTGAGACCTTCCTTTTTAAAGTAATGAAGAGGCTAATTTCAGTAAGGTCCCTGTACTACTTTCTTATAAGTAAACTTGATAATGTTCATATAAATTTTGTTCCTCAATATTGTAGCTTGCCTCTATCAAGGTTTCTCTGTTCACTGAAAGTAAATATCTGCTTGATTTCGGAATCCCACGTTGACTCAAATCCCTTTGACTTAAGGATATAACTTTGTCTTCTATCTCACAGAGTGCAATATTTGCAATTATCGGGTTCATTTCTGCTCCAAGTTGTTGTAACTTAAACTGATGGAGAAGATTTCTAGATAGATCTTCCTTATACTTTGCCAGAGAGCCAATGGGTTAGATAGCTCACAGGTGAGAATCATCACAGTAAATAAGTTCTCATTCTCTTTGGAGCCTGTGTAATAGTGGCCTTTTTCAAAGTTTGGTCGCAATGTTCATAATTTTCTGTTAGTTCAAGAGCAATGCATGCTTGCCTGTAAGTTTCCATTTCATTTCCATTAAACGTTCTAAGCATTTTGAAGTTAGATGGTCCTCTCACATGGTGCAATAATAATCTTAGAAAGAAACATTCTGGATCTCTTGGATGAACAGTATATACCCTACCAAGAACATCAGTGCATGTGATTCCTGAAACTGTTGGATGTGGTTCTCCTTGCTTCCTCCTAGATAATATTCCTGTTTTGAAGGTAAAATATTTAAATACTTCAGGATAGAGAAGTTTTGGCAAACTCGTCTTCTGCATATTTTGCAAAACAAGGGACTATACGAAACCACCCATTTGTTGTCTACAATAATATAATTTCTATTATTTTAACAGCGAATAAATATCCTACATCTTCTGGTGTTCTCCTTTTATAGATTGAATATCCATTTGTATCAGTCCGCGTACATATGACATTTCACTTGTCCAAAGAGCTTTCCTTTAGTAATCGGATCTATGAGTTTGTCACCTTTAAGCTTGAATTCCTTTGAAACAATATCATGTCTGTCAGTAGCAGATTATCCAGGATGAAGATTCTCTTGCACTTCTTTCCATGTAGGATTACAGGTAAAGGTAATTAATAAGTCAGGTTGGCCATAATGTCTGACATAGCAAATTTCATCTTGTACTCTCTCCTGCATGTATCTAGGACCTCCAGTAAAAGAAGAAGGCAGAATCACCATTTGTCCAGCATTATGTGCAGTGCCATCACTTAAAACTGTATCTTTTAGGTGGCTGTAGTCCTTGATGCCCAACAGTCTCTCTAACTCAATTTTGGCATATATATCAACTAAGAATTAATTGAAAACCTGAATAATCTCAATAGCAAATTGAAATTTTCTTGCCTCACCATTATTTTGTAGGCATAAAAATCCTGAGCAGATATTTTCTTGTTATTCCTTATTCCAGTTTTTGGATCTCTTTGCTTCAAAAGAAAATTATAACCATCAGTTCCTTGCCATAAGCTCTATGAGTTTCAGCGACTTTCTTCAGATTTCCATCTTTATATTTTAGAACAATATCTCTTTTTTTTTAAAGTTTTGTCCTACAATCAAAAGTCCAACTTCATTTGATGTAGGAAAATTGAATCTTCTTTGATGTTCACCATTCAGAGTTTTGTCTGCTCTGATGATCAATCTGACTTCTTCATCTGTACTTCTTTCCAAGGCTGTCTTGAATTTTCTGATACATATAGACATTGCTTTGGTGAACGAACTCTTGGAGATTCAGGACTATGTTTAGTTGCAAATCCTTACACATGTTTGCTCTGGTCTGTGCTTGAACTTTATGGTCCTTAATGAAGTAGATTTGAAGAAACTTGCTTGGCTCATTCAGCAAAGGATAAATTGAACCAATTCTGCGATAGATTTGGCCTTGGACTCTTAATATTGACTTCCACCCTGGCAAAGTTACATCATTAGCTCCAAATGATGTCATAGAAAAGCAGTTGTTGTAAGCTCTTATGACTCTTAAAAATTCAACTGAATCTGGATTTGATCCATCTAATAGGGAAAGTAATGGTTGACTTGGAATAGGTAGTTCTTCCAACTGAACTTTTCCATTTCTGCGACAAAAACCATTGGTCTCATCCTTGAACTTTAGTGCTTTGCAATACTTACATTCATTTTCCAAATTTCTAATGGACAACTTCGGGTGGTTTGAATAATCTGCCTTGGGATCATAATTAAAATATGTAGATAGGACAAAAATGCTCCTCTCACTTGTCTCATTTGTGCATCGTTAGTTGTTCTTCTGGCTTGCCTTTGATAAGTGTCTTCAGAAGTCCTGACTCTTAACATCCTCTCAGCATTAGCTTCTATCCACTTTCTCCTGTCATCTGGAGTTCCAGAGGCCCTTCGTTGACGCGCTCTTTCAGCTCTTGCAGCTTTGGATACTCTTCTGGTTTGCGTTTGATTGAGATCGCGAGATTGGAACGCGTGCAAGCCAGGGCAACTAAACTGATTCCCTCTATCAGACATAAAAGGTATGAAGATAGATTAAGGGAATTAGATTTTTTCTCGTTGGGAAACCGTAGACTGCATGGTCAGCTCATCGAAGTTTTCAAAATACTTTGAGGGTTCGACATTGTTGACTACGGGGATATTTCCAGCCTTAATGAAAGCAGAACAAGAAATCACGGCTTCAAATTTGAGCTGAAGCATTATAACCGTGATCTGTGTGCGAAATTTTTCACGTACAGTATCTGTGGTAGCTGAAACGCACTTCCGATGGATGTTGTCAACAGCAATTCTGTTGACCAGTTCAAGACAAGACTAGACAAAGTCTTGAAAAGTGGCCGTTTAGGGAGGACGTAAGGCAATTGAGCGGGGATGTGCCCGCTCGACAGCTAGTCCAAAGGTACCCTCATTGAATGGACCGTAAGGTCTTCTAGTGTACTTATTTTCCTTGTTACTCCTTGTAACTCTCTGAGACTCAGCACGATGGTCCTGTGGATAATATCATGGTTCAATGCTTATATCTTCTTCTTCTACACTTGAGTGAGGTAACATTTCATGCAATGGCAAGAAGACATCGTAATGCAAGTTGCTCCAATATGCTAAAGTGATGATTTTATTTGCATTTTCATCATTGATATTTATCAATGATAGGTTGCTTTCATTAAAAATTTGTACTATGGCATAATAGGCTTCGGCCAATAACTGGATTTCAATGTGGTCAACCCATTTTTGCCCAGATCGAAGTGTTTACAAGAAGATTTTGAAGGCCAGTTCAGGGTCACCAAAGTCTATCAAGAAAGAATAAGAAACGTTCTTTTTCGATTCCAACAGTTCTGAAACCAGTGCTCTGAGCGACAGATGATCAGCCTAAATATCAAGTCACTACAAAGCTTTGGCAAAACTATGAAATAAACAATTGTCATCTCTAGGTGCGCGTTCAAGAAACAAATCAAACTGGTTGGCAAAAAGAATGAAATTATGCACAATGTTTGTGTGGGCAACTCAATTATTAACCATTCCCACATGGCTGACGCAAGAAGGTTTAATGCAACCCGCATACATCGAACTGATCCCTGAATCCGGTTTCAACATTTTGGAAGGAACATCATCTACGCCTTTGTAAGTGTGCTTCTTTTTAAATTTGGAAAGGTTTTTCAAAACTTTTTCTGATTTTCTTGGCCTCATGTTCTTAGTTAGGTATAAAGATTTCTTATCCTCTTGAATTTCAAGTTATGTCAAATAATTACTTCTCTAAGCCGACATTGGTCAATATAAGACTGATGTACTAAAGAGAAGCTTCTGAACAAACAGCAATTGACTTTAAAGTAAACTCATTCATTAGAACAAACCTTGGACAAACAACTGCTCGTTTCTAATAATAATAATAATCATCATCATCATCATCACTAACTCTATAATTTAAGAAGGGGATTTTTGGGAGTATTTGAATAATAATTTATCTTAGTTTGTTTATGACTTATGTTTTCTTATCAAAGTTATTTCTAATAATTCTTTAGTATTATCAAAAATCAAAATGGTGAAGTTCAGAAATAATTCTAAGTATCGAAATTTTGTGAATTTTTTAAAACTCAAAGAATTACAAATGGTGAAGTTCAGAAAATTCATTAAAATTTTGGCATGAAATTATTAGGGCAAATTTAGATAGATAAAAAAAAGAGAATCATGATAGGCCGTAAGACACAGACCGAAAGTCTGCCAGTTAAGTGCAAGCTCCTTCTGTAAGGTGGAGTGTTTTTACTTTAATCTCAATAATTGTCAATTTTATTATTTTAACTTTTCTTTATCCGCTTTTTTAGCCATTATATAATGCATTATTTTAACTGTTATCGTTAATATTCTTTCCCCTTCTCATTAGTCGATAGAGTCGCTGAAGATGGTCCTAGTGAAGGTCCGAAACGTCCGGCCAATAAATGATTAGTGTAATCACCTGGGTCTTCATATTCCTACTACATATCAGATTCCCAAGGAACAAATCAATTACAAGTATATATATATATATATATATATATATATATATATATATATATATATATATATATATATAAATATATATTATAGAGAGAGATAGAAAGGGAGAGGAAGAGATCGAGACTATAGAGACAAAGATCTAACGCTTAAAGATAAAATGACACATATATGTCCATATACGGAAGAAAGGTTTCAAGAAGCTTAACGATTGCCTATTTCGTCCCACAAACTCTTCCATAAAATTTGACGTACATATGCCCACACAAACACACACAGCTCGTTCTTGTTAATCCCAATAACAAATATACACAGATCAACCTTTGTTTTGAAGTGTTGTATATTATCAGTTCCAGACTCGCTTTCATTAATCAACGTGTAACTCCTAAATGCAAAGGACGTTTAATTAATCTTACACTTCATTCTCACTCTAATTAATCAGGTAATTAATTCCCTACCTGATCGTAGTAAGTTTTGGGGGAAAAGATAGTTCAATCATTGTAAAAGCTACCTTTCAAAACACAACTCGTGAAGGTAATTCTTTTTTGTTATTAAAAATGAAAAATTAATAAAATTAATACAAAGTAAACTGCAAATGAAGCTAAATAAAATACATGTATTAATGAAAATTTGAAAGCTTATTTAGCTATTCATTTTCTCACCAATCTTCATTTAATTGAAACCTTAACTGGAGATCCGCATCTCTGGTCGATAGTACATATATACGGCCATCCACAAGGTGAGCAACTTTAAAGTTTCAAGGACTTTTTATTCAATGTTTGAAGTCTACTGATTTCAATTGACTCCAAAAGTCATCCAAAGTTTGTATTTTTTTCTAAATTCCAAGACATTTTGGGAGACCTCGAAGGAAACTTCAGTCTTTAACTTGTATATCATTTGCTCTATGTTCTTTTTACCTAACCCGTTTAGCCATAGTACTCGGAAATGCCACCCATAGTGGCTAAGAGGACTGAATACTCAATCAAGTTCATGGTTTCTTGTATATTATTGTAAAGAAGAGGCGAGCTTTACATGAATTCAGGCCTTTTGTAAGAAGTCTGCGACGGACTGTTGCAGCTGGATTGCGGTCTTCTTACGATCCCGAAAGCTCATATGACACAAAGACCTATCGTCCATAACGAAATCGGTCTTGGATTTTTCCACTTTCTCAGATCCTCTTCAACATTTCAGCTAAACCGGAATGTGATTCGCCGAACCATCGGGCGATTTGTCAACAGCTGAGTCCCTCCTCGTGCAGCGGGCCTATCAGACTTATTTCCTCCACGGTATAGTTACGTGTTTTCACCACGATCATATCATCATCAAATCTTAACAAAATGGAATATCGTATTAATCAACAAATATGATATGTTATATGAAGATATTTTGACTGCAACATACTGAATCCTGATACTAGGATTTCATACATTTCAACAGCATCGCCATATTAATATTTAAAAAAGGTTATAAAGAAGCTTAGACTTTTATTTAAAGATTTGGTTCTGTCTACTGAAGTATCTCGATTAGTGTTTCCCATCTTTTTTTATCCCGAGATCACGCCTTAACTATCCCTAAAAACTCTTGTCCCCCGGTTTTTGAAAAAAAGTTTTAAAAGATTTGTTTTTAATACTGTACTTTTAATTATTGAGTACAACAGAAACTAACAGATTTATTTACCACAAAATTCTATAGAATCACTTTAATTTAGTAAGAATGTTGTGCCTTCAACTAAAACAGAACATACAGTGGCAATCTCAATTTACCAAAGATGCCAAGCAATTTGAAGTGACTGAGCTAAATCATCTAACTAATTTTTATCTCACTTGATATACTTTTGTTGGCTGCTAAATTTTAATTTAGCAATAATAATTAATAATAAAATATAATAAAAAAACAAATCTTTGCTCGTTGTCGAAAAAAATATTTTTTAAATCCCACACTAATGCCCCAGCAAAATTTCCCAGACCCCACCGGTGGGATCAACCATCTAAATCATTTAGATGATCCACTTCCATACACATTTATCATATACTATACCTTACCTTTAGAGCATTACTGATCATACATGACCAGTACTTTAACTGACGGAAGATAGGACAATGAAATACACCAGAAACTAATGAACTAAAGCCACGGATCAATTAAAGAAATAACACGAATTATAGAACACAAATAATACATATTACTGTTTATGCTTCCTAATTCACATACATTCTATTTGGCATTATAATTACCTCATCAATCTCTGTTATATACACTTACCGGTAATTAATAACTTGACAAAGCTACTTTTGCAACCGTTCGCGAATCTTTTTCAAGAGATGAATGAATTTCTCCCCTTTGATGTGACCTTATGAAAGAAAAAAAGCTCCACGCCGCCGTGTCGCGGAGAAGGCATTAGAAGCAAACATCCGCCAAGCAAGATCGCTTGCTTCGATTAAAACCTGTCAACCTCCTCTTTCTTTGGGGACGTTGCAATAATGGCATCTGGACACTCGCTACAGGCGCTCGAGCAAAGACAATATCATACACGAGAAGGGAATGAAACACAAAAGTCTGCAGCCGAAAGCGAATTTAGTCTCTATGGAATAAACAGGGAGAAGGAGAGATTTGGGGGAAGGAGGAGATTTCCCTCAGGGATATTTTTTGTTTTAGTAAATCGTAGGACTAAAGGTTGTTAATGAGATGGGATTTTTTTTTTAATTGAAAGTAACGCAGAAATTCCCCTAAAATCTTTCGACACCATGCCTCTCTTTCATTCGTCTCCCCCACCTCTTGAAATTTAAGCGCAATAGCAACGAAGACTTATGGCGCGGAAGGTTTGTAAGGAGAGATATGTAAAGAAAATGGTGAAGTTAGAACGAGTGAAAGTGTGTGGGAGATAATAACGAACCCTGCAGGTATTTGGGCATGGAAGAAATACTGTGCAAATTGGGGCCGGAAAAATATAAAAGTCTCCCTATGTCACATAACACCCCGTAGCTCGATACCAGGGGCATTTCTGGTTCGTAATTCACTATGTTTATGAATTACGGACCAGACATGTTAAAACTTACCCCTCCCCCCCTCCCCCCTCCCCCCTCCCCCCGGAGCTAAGTGAAAGGCGTGAGCCCCTCCACGTTCCCTACTCTCCGCAAATATGGATGAATGAACGAAAACAGGTCGGCGACCGGGAATAAAGCACAGGGAGTATTAATCGAGTTTGAAACTGCCGGAGGGCGAGCAGGTCCTTCAGATACCAGATATAACACTGTACCCAGCGCCTCCACCCACCCCCTTGCGAGTGAGGGAAGGAGAGAATCTAGGGGAGGAAAAGAGGTAGGAATTGAGTCTCGGACATACACAATGAAACGCTTTAATAGTAAATTTATAAATTAAAATATATATTCTATTTTATTCTATTCTATTCTATTCTATTCTATTCTAGTCTTAAAATAATTGACTAATGGGTTTTCGGCGACTTCTGATGGGAAATCCTTCTATAATCTGCATAATTTTAAACCATAAAAAATTCCGCCTTTGTCGTAACGTTTAATTTTTTTATTAGTTATTTTTACTCGCTGCTTAAGTATCTAACTAAACGACATTAGAGAACCAGTTCATTATTGTAATTATTTGCATGAGTTGACCTGTAGACGACGAATTTCTAGTTTGTAAATGTCCCTCATTCTGGCCTAAAAAAAAATCCCTCTTTCTGGCATTATCAAAGTCCCTTATTGTGGAAGCATGAAAGTCCCTCATTCTGGCACAATATGGTTTATTTTGGCCTGTTTGGGGATTAATTGTGTTACTCTGCGTTGAGCGTCTTCTAGGGTTAATAGGTCCGTGGCATTCGACGAAACTAAATTTGAACCCTCTATGTGATTTATATGTCAAACTCCTGGCCATGCACACCCAGAAGTTTGTACGCTTGTAATGAAGGTATGACACATTGCATTGAACAGTGAATGAATATGGGGCTAAGTAGGCAAGGCAGACACTTTTAAAACTAGTCTTGCGAATAGAGATTGCCGATTTCACCATAAATCCATCCATCCATCCAGAAGCTCGAATCTGAATAGAACTCCGCGATTATTTAGCTTTTTTAAGACGATCGAAATTAATCCATCCAATTTTTTTTCCATAAGGAACAAAATCTATGTTCAAGCGGCCAATTTATAGTGTCAATATACTTGACAAAAAGCGGCCTCTAAATGTTGTAGGAATATTGAAGAATATAAAGAAATTTTTTGTATGCGAGACTGGAAGAATACCCGTCCATCTTCGGGCGGGAGTCTTAAAAAGTTGATTATTCCCAGGTAGAGGCCGCTATCCTGGGAAGCAGTGCACAAAATAAACCCTTCCTCCTGCGAGGGCAATATGCAATTTGGCGTTGAAAGCGGCGATCCAACTCAGTGGGTAAGCGTTTAAAGTTGTTAGTTTAAGGAATGTTTTGGCTCCATTGTGTAATAGAGAAAAATCGAAATGCGTGACAAAATAGTGTCATTGAGTAATTTTGATTTTATGAGGAATTTGAGCACTTGATAAGGGGGGGGGGGAGAAACAGCCCCTAAAAAAGGAGCAACGGGTCAGGAGACAGAAATACAAGGAGAAACTCTAATGGCTACCAATGATCATAAATCAACGTGTCTCGCCCTTGAGTCGTCCCCTCCAGGGGTTTTAGCTAAAAAATAACCTCGTAAATAAATGACCAACCAATTAGACTAAAAATAATGGAATTAATGGTTAAAAAACAGGAAGAAGTAGGCCCAAATTTTCCATATGTGTCGACCACGAATAAATAGTGATGGGTGTTCTTGATAATTAGATTACCCGCTTTTATACGCTTCTCTACCATATAAATTATATTATTAGAGTTACGGCGCTTTTGCAAGTCATTAAAACTTTCCCTAAGTCCAAAGTGATGGAGGTCTTCTTCTCTCAATACAAAAGAAAATTTCTATCCTCCTTGTTTCTCTTTCTCACCGACTAGGGCATATTTGCCTTCGACTTTCTTTAAATAAGTTTATTTTTATCAATAACAAATGGACGCTTCCTTTAGAGATGAGAAATTCAAATATTCATTTAGATTGTCTTCCATTCTTAATCAAATGTCCATCTCAATCGACCCTGACGCGTGCCATTTATCTTCTGAAGAAGACCGACATCTGCTCCAGCCAGTTGAAAGTTATCAATACATCCCATAACAGTTTGTTTTTTTAAATATGCCATTACAGTTGAACATCAAAATGAAATCTAGTGTTACAAGGCGTAACATTTTAAAGAAAATTAAAGAAAAAACAAACGAAGGCTATCGAACCCATATATTATGGCATTGTTATCGAGGCTCTCCTATAGTAATTTTAGAGATACATACTTAAGGGGACAGGAAATATAATGAGACATTATAAAATAAAAATGTGGTTTTCTAATAACTTATTGGCTTCTAGTACGCTTATGGGAGGGCCTCCTTCCTTTCCCCTTTGTTTCTCCATACAGGGAAATTGATAAAAAAAACAACCACCTACCGAAGAAGGCTTATTAAAAAAAAATATCGACACGGCGTTGGTCCACTACCTGCAGGCCAGCTCTAATAAAATCAGAGAGGAGATCAATTCGTTCTTTCTCCCATTAAGACAAGAGGGAAACATCTCTGAGTTCCTTTTGAAGTTCTTTCACAAATTCTCCAAGCCAGCCACCCCTTAGAGCATTGGTATGTCCCTTATATCTGTGATGCTTATATTTAATTCCTTACTCAGTTTATTTTATTGATTATCGAATTCCATGCTGTTTATTTTGTATTTCTAATTGAGACTCGGTGTTTTATTCGTTAGCTTTCTCCACTTAAACATAACAATTTTTCAGTTTTCTCGGAACAGGATGAGCAATGTTCCCGAGGCGTGCCCAATGAAGTGTTGTGGAAGCTTACCAATGCTAATTTAACTTTGATCTTACTTTCCATGGGTCGCATGATTGGAGAGGTGGGAGGAAACCAGGCCTCAATTTCTTGTCCTCTTTGACTATTCGGATAATGTAATCATCCCACATATATTTGCATCCCCTGATCTCACCACTTTACGAATATCTTTGCACAGGCTTTCTACCAACCATGACCCCTCCCCCCTCCGATCGGTTCCACTTTAAAAAAGTTCTGTGATAAAAGTGAACCAACGAGGACATCTCCACGCGAAACTTTTGGAACAATAGGTTCGAAAGAAAATTAGTAAAGTTATGGGAAGTAAAAATAATTGGACGGTCCTGGTTCATACATCTCCTGGTACTAGGAACCTGGATAAAGCACAATCCTCCTAAATTGTCCACCATTTTACATGAAGGGACGGCGGGGGAACGGGGGCATAAAGGAATAAAAACGAGAAGCAAAAAACAGCGAAAGTTATTATTTCCAATAATTCTTCCATATCAAGTTATCAACATTTTAGAATGGTCTACCATGAATAATTCTGAATAGAACCCTTCTAAATTGAATTGAGTCCCCATCTAAAATTATGGGAATGTGGCTAACCTTGAGTGAACCTATTTGTGTGGGGAAGGAGGGGTCTGAAAAAAACCGGAATCATTCCACACTAAACACAAATTCACGATCCAACGAATGATTTAAAATGAAATTCTAACCACGCCTTCGCCAGGAGTTTGGCAAAATAAACTCTTGACAGATAATAACAGCGGTTTATTATTATTATTATTATTATTATTATTATCTGTTAGTCTCAATGTGGGGGAGTGTGGAGAGCGTAGTGATGCCCCTGTGGCCTATTTTTCTTACAGATCATTATTTTTATTAATATTATTATTATTATTATTATTATTATTATTATTATTATTATTATTATCACCATCGTTAACTATTTTAAAATAGGAAATCAAAATCACCATTGTCATCTCCGCCAAAACAATTTTAGAAATATTTGGAAATCATCAAGTTAAGGGAAGAATTAATAATGCCCGAGTAGGTTAAAGAGGAGACTACTCGGGTCTCTCAGATTCAAGAGATCGCACTACCTTTTGATGAATAGAAGTAAATAAAGAATATGATATGGTAAAAACACCTAAAATTATTTTAAAAACTCTTTAAGAACAAATATTTACATTGATCGGGAAGAGATATTTTGGCCTCCAGAGCAACTTCGTAGAAAGAGCAAATGGACTCCCAAATACGGTCATGATACCCTCTGAGAGCGAACAAGTGGGAGTCTTTAGGTAATTGGTATTGATTTCTGTACCATTATTTAAACCAGTGCAAATTAATTCGGTAACTATTTTATTGTATAAATTCTTAAAAGTTAATTGAAACCAAGGTATGATGACGTTTGGCCTTCGATTCGAACATGACCATACGTTGACTTGAATTGTAGTGAGGGAGAGCTTCACACATCATCACCTTCAGTCCAGCATCCATGTCTCTCTATATTCAGAGGCAAAGCAGATTCGACACGTCTGGAAATAGGTCAGGATGCAGTTGCTGGCCAACAGCTTCCTGCGTTAACCCACACAACGCCCTCCTGCGTCCGTTTTCCTGCTCTTTGAACTCTGCTGTTTCTCCCATGTTGTCCACCAAATCCAGACTTCGCAGGGGGTAGATAGACAGACAAGCCGTAACTCATATATTATTTGAGACCCATCGGCGTTCCTTCACCCTGTTTGGCCGCCCAGTTGAAACGGTGGCCCGGGGTTAAGCCGCTTTGCATCAAAACAGCTCCTCTAAGAAGGCGAGAGTTGGAGGGAGGCCTTCCGAAAATTCGAATTGATATTTGAAATTCCAGTTCACGGCGCTATCTTAGAGTCCCGCCCACCCTGGAACCAATCATGCACGGATGTGGAGCAAATGAGATCTAAATGATGTTTATTCTTTTTCCGATAAATCCATTTGAATTGAAGATTAATAAAGGGTTGAGCGTAAGCAATCTTGGCCATAAGTATACCGACAGAATTTACTCCTGGCGGGTGTATAGATATGTATTGTTCACTAGTAATCTGTATGCAGCGTGTTTATCTCCAAACCCGTCTATAAGTATGTATCTGTTCATGTGCGCGTATTTTTTATAGTTATTTGTATACCCCTTTCGCTTCATTTGTTTATGTGTACCTCCTCCCCTGACATGTAGTGGTATGTTAATCCGTGTAGGGAAATGTGAATATCTTCTCGTTTACATATGTATATGTTTAACTGCGTTTTGTGGATATATGTATGTATCTGAATGCATATCTCTGAGCTTCTTTGTCTCTACATGTTTGTTTTTGCGAGTACGTTTTTATGGACGTTGGTTTGTGTTTGACCATGTGTTTGTTTCCGCCCTTTTGTATCTTTCCAAGTGGCAAACGTTTCACCTCCTTTGATGATAAAGTCTTTTTTTCTTTAACTGCTTTTGTCTGTTTCATGGAACCTGAAAACCATATTATGGATCGCCCCCGGCATTAATTCTTCTTTTTTAAAAAGTGGGGAATAAAAGTTACCATAATTTATCGATGGAGACAAAAAAAGGAATAAAAAGTAGTAAGCGATTACGAGGGACGCTTGGTAGAGAATTGCTCAATTCAGATTTTTAATTGTTTTTGGCTTATCTTTTTGTAACAAAGAGAATGGATACTAAAAGTGTTTGAGTGATTTTTTTTCATTGTTAATTGGGCACAACTTACCTTTTGCCCGCATTAAACTTAAATTCAAAATGTTTGTATCAGTTTGAAGTGTTTTTCTAACCTCATCTTTAACTACTTTGCAATCACTTTAAATTTAGATGTATTCAACACACACACACACACACACACATATATATATATATATATATATATAAAATTTACATCTGCCGTTCCGGGAAGCAGTGCATCGAGTCCTAAACAAAGCACTGAATGGTCTGGCAACTTAATTCACCATACACTATAACGAATCAAACCCTAATGGATTTCCTGTCCATAGTCTTACGACGTAGAAAAGGTGAGCCTCCCTTGGGCCAAGAAAAGTTTCGTGCTCACTGGTTTGGGGCACAACACGATAATTGTCTGTCTGAACCTTCTTCTTCAACGGGTTTAGACCCACCTTTTTCAAATTGTTTTCCTCAGATTGACCGATTTCAACAATAGATGGTGCGACTCTGTTATACCAATAATTCTAAACGTTGTATGGAAAGGATCCACTAATCAGTCCGATAAACGGAAAGCGTTCTTAAAAGTCTTCACTATAAGAGACGTTCATAAAACCGAACCCTTCGCAACAATTTCAAAGACAAGAGATTGGGCGTCCATTCCCAGAATGAAGAATCAGACTGGATTAAACACAAGGCGAATAAAATATGAATGAATGAAAGCAAATAGACTTCTTATACTTCATTTAGTGGGTTTATACAGTAAACCCTCGATATAACGAACCTCAATATAACGAATTTCGGATATAACGAACCAAATTTCCTGGCCGAACTCCATCGGGTTTAACAGGCAAGCGTTACGACCAGCCTGAGTGAGTGTTGGTGTGTCACATGTCTCCTTCAGTGTAAGGTTCGTATCAATACTATGTTGTGTAGTCCACTTAACTTTATTAGTAATTACATACGTATTACATATCCATAACGTACTTGGTTCGTTATTGCCATTGCTTTTAACGCCCATCGGGTTTAACGAACTTTCGGCTTTAGCGAACGACCCCCCGCCCCATATAGTTCGTTTTATCGAGGGCTTACTGTATATGTATCGTGAAAAACATGGGCAAAGTATATTTCAAGCCTTTTGTGATGCAATAGGTGAACAGTTTGTAACTAACATTTAATTTATAATTATCTTATTTTTTCCCCCTGATAAATAAGCAATTTATCTGATTTCGACTTTTATTTTCATTCTCCTGATTTGTGAGTTCTTTTCTTCAAGTGTGCATAAAATAGGACCTCTAATCTTCAAATGAGCAAAGTGGGAGCATAATTCTTCAAAAATGCATAAACTGTGTCCCTTAATCTTCAAATGAGCAAATAGGGAGCTCAATTCCTCAAATGTGCATGGATCCCTAAACTCCAAATGGGCAAAGTTGGAGCCGTTTTTCTCAAATATGTCAATCGGGACCGATATTCTTCAAAATCTCCAATCACTCCTTATAGCCTTTTTACTGGATTTCGCTTTGAATTTAATTAACAAAAAAATATGAACAAGTTTATTGAGATTATTTATACTGCTAGTAGTTATTAACCTGTAAACTTGTTATTACTGACTTTGGATCACTTTAACTTATTACTTCCCAAAACAACAAAAAATTGATTCTCATATGTTACAATTTTTGCCTCGCCGACAGAATTTGGCAGAGATTATGTGATCGCCCGTGTGTTCGTTCTTCCGTATGTTTGTGTAGAAGATACTTGAAAAACACTTTGGCGGATTTAGATGAAACTTTTTTGAAGGGTCTGAGGCCCCAGAGACGGATTGAAGATCCCATATTTTCTTTAACATTTCGAGATGAGGAAATTTTCTCACATTTCTTTTCCAATATCATCAAAAATTATGAACGATTCTGAGTGAAATATCCAGGGATGGGCAACTTATGACGTTCTACTTACAATTTGATACAAATTCAGACCCGGATTATAATCCTCATTTGTAAGATCAAAATATATAATGTAAGGGGCAATATTTACCAACCCAAATACGCAGTCAGGGAGAATAGTCGAAAAATAGGACTGCTACCATTGTGTACCAGAAATAATTTAGTATACTACCAAACAGATTTAGTCTAATCGGCTAAATATTATATCGGGGCAAGTATGTGATTCGGATCTGCCATTATGGAGAATCAGCTTTTTGTTCATAATTCACAAACTAGTAAAGAAACGCGTGATTTCTACTTCAATGGGAAGGTATCCATGGTGACGGAATTTTATGGGGTTAATTAATTTTGGTCTAAGACTGACCCGGACTAGAAACCTTGATTCATTTCGTCATGATGGAAAATGATAATTCTATTCATAACTCACAATCTACAAATTATAAATATACATATGAATCCGAATACTAGGGATATGTTTACAGGGTAGAGGAATTAGATGATATCTTTGATTAATTAATTGTTAATTAATTTTGGTCTAAGACTGACCCGGACTAGAAACCTTGATTCATTTCGTCATGATGGAAAATGATAATTCTATTCCTAACTCACAAGCTACAAATTATAAATATACATAGGAATCCGAATACTAGGGATATGTTTACAGGGTAGAGGAATTAGATGATATCTCTGATTAATTAATTGTTAATTAATTTTGGTCTATGACTGACCCGGACTAGAAGTCCTGATTCATTACGTCATGATGGAAAATGATAATTCTATTCCTAACTCACAAGCTACAAATTATAAATATACATAGGAATCCGAAAACTAGGGATATGTTTACAGGGTAGAGGAATTAGATGATATCTTTGATTAATTAATTTATTTAATTAATTTTGGTCTAGGACTGACCCGGACTAGAAGTCCTGATTCATTCCGTCATGATGGAAAATGATAATTCTATTCATAACTTACAATCTACAAATCATAAATATACATATGAATTCAAATACTAGGGATATGTTTACAGGGTAGAGAAATTAGATGATATCTTTGATTAATTAATTGTTAATTAATTTTGGTCTAGGACTGACCCGGACTAGAAGTCCTGATTCATTCCGTCATGATGGAAAATGATAATTCTATTCATAACTTACAATCTACAAATCATAAATATACATATGAATTCAAATACTAGAGATATGTTTACAGGGTAGAGGAATTAGATGATATCTTTGATTAATTAATTGTTAATTAATTTTGGTCTAGGACTGACCCGGACTAGAAGTCCTGATTCATTCCGTCATGATGGAAAATGATAATTCTATTCATAACTTACAATCTACAAATCATAAATATACATATGAATTCAAATACTAGGGATATGTTTACAGGGTAGAGGAATTAGATGATATCTTTGATTAATTAATTGTTAATTAATTTTGGTCTATGACTGACCCGGACTAGAAACCTTGATTCATTTCGTCATGATGGAAAATGATAATTCTATTCCTAACTCACAAGCTACAAATTATAAATATACATAGGAATCCAAATACTAGGGATATGTTTACAGGGTAGAGGAATTAGATGATATCTTTGATTAATTAATTGTTAATTAATTTTGGTCTAGGACTGAACCGGACTAGAAGTCCTGATTCATTCCGTCATGATGGAAAATGATAATTCTATTCATAACTTACAATCTACAAATCATAAATATACATATGAATTCAAATACTAGGGATATGTTTACAGGGTAGAGGAATTAGATGATATCTTTGATTAATTAATTGTTAATTAATTTTGGTCTATGACTGACCCGGACTAGAAACCTTGATTCATTTCTTCATGATGGAAAATGTTAATTCTATTCCTAACTCACAAGCTACAAATTATAAATATACATAGGAATCCGAATACTAGGGATATGTTTACAGGGTAGAGGAATTAGATGATATCTCTGATTAATTAATTGTTAATTAATTTTGGTCTATGACTGACCCGGACTAGAAGTCCTGATTCATTCCGTCATGATGGAAAATGATAATTCTATTCATAACTCACAATCTACAAATTATAAATATACATATGAATCCAAATACTAGGGATATGTTTACAGGGTAGAGGAATTAGATGATATCTCTGATTAATTAATTGTTAATTAATTTTGGTCTATGACTGACCCGGACTAGAAGTCCTGATTCATTCCGTCATGATGGAAAATGATAATTCTATTCATAACTCACAAGCTACAAATTATAAATATACATAGGAATCCAAATACTAGGGATATGTTTACAGGGTAGAGGAATTAGATGATATCTCTGATGCAGATATGAATATGTTATCTAAGATATTTGAGTAATGTAATCTTAGAGTCTCTTGTATTTAAATTTAAATATGATTAGTTTCAATTTAATGGTTATTCCTTAAAAAAGGAATAGTCCTTTTAGCATGAATCTTGTGTTTCAAGTGAATGTTTCTATTTTATGGCAATAAAAATTAGATGGTGTTTTAGTTGTGTTTAGTTTCATTGATGATGAGTATGTTGAACACCATTATCAGCTTTTGCCTCGGCTTGGTTTGGAGGCTCATTATTGTTCGATTTTTAATGAGAGCAGTGGAGGAAGTATGCACTTTATGAGTGCTCTCTAGTAACATATAACACCATATTACGTCAATGTAACCTAACTTCTAACATCTAACCTAACTAAAATATGTTAAGTTAGATTGGTCTATTAGATACAGTTTGTCGTGGATGAGGAATTCTTTTTATAAGTGCCAATCTGGCGACTGCTAGCAAGGGTACCAGTAGCTCTAATTAAAAAATTCAGCCTTGTACTAGGATACTTTAAAATTTCGACAAAAAAAAAACACCAGACAAAGGATGAGAATCATCTTCCATGCGTGCTGGATGCAGAATTAATGGGAGGAAATAGTTCAATGGTAACCACACACTACCAAAAAAATCCGTCCTTAGTAGATTGATCCAAAACGAACCATCTTGAATATTGCTTCCCACCGGACATGAAAACTCATAAGTGGTCACAGTCTTTATATTATCATTTTCACTCTTTCTCTTTCACTCCTTCCCCCCTCCCTCTTTCTTTTCCACCAAGTTAACATGTATCCTTGTTTGACCAGTTAAATTTTATTGCCTCATTAATTTAAATTCACTTTTACTGACTTACTCTCTGGAAGGATGCTTTATCATCCCTGGTAAAGAGACAAATATGATCCGCAAACGAAAAGCCAAGAGAATCACGCACAGATCTTAGATAATATAGTTGACACAGGATATATAACCCACTTAACCAAAAGACAACTCATTCTTCAAAAGTCTCAACATAAACATCGTCTATCTTAATTAGAATATACCTATGATAGATTCGCTAGGGAAAGAAGCAAACTCTTCAATAGTTGGTCTCTTAGAAAGCTTCGCTCGTATTTCTCTCTAAATTTTAAGCAAATGTTTCTTTCTAGACATTTACTACACTAATGTCCTATTCTTGTAAAACTTGCAAGAGAAAAACTTGGACTCCGTTTTATAGCTGCTGAAAAGATCGAGAGGAATGAAAATCTAATCTAATATCCATCATTGTCACCTCTATCAAAAGCGCTCAGGTTTAGATGACTAGAAGCATGATTAAAATTGTACTCTGTGCATATAGAAAACTTCTATCCCTTCTACAGAAACGCGGTGTCGTTGTGAGATTGTATCAGGTAAGATGGATTAGATCATCATTAATGGAGGCGAATTTCATTCCACAAAAACGAAGTTTGAATAGGTTTATATCTCTGTGCAAATGATGGTCACACTAGCTTTTGCCTTTAATAACATTTTACAAAGCTTAAATTTATTGTAATTTTTACATTTATGGTTGTAAATAAATTAAAAGAAGGAATTTTCTCTTTCACAGGTACGGTGTCGAGATATGAAGGAGATGAACTAAAGGAGTCTCTTTCATCTTGTGAACTGCAACGCATCGCAGATATAAGTCGCTTCATGGTGGAGGTTTTACGTCAATTTTATTTGGGTTTTGTCGTGTTTAATTCTATATCCCCTTGGCATGGCTTGTATTTGATGGCACTAAGTCGTATTGGGTTGTGTTTTATGTCCCTGGGATAAGGTGATCCCACCCAACAAGGCACAACAGAAATTATTGCATATTTTAAACCACACTTCACATGTCAGGCGAAGAAACTCATACTACATTGTATTATTTACATATCTTTCAATAATTTCCTAACTAAAAGAGGGAAGAACGGAATTAATTCCCCTGAAAATCGAATCTTAATTTAGAATTTATTTTATATATATTTAACAGACTAAAGTTAAAACTAATGAGGATATTTCTCCCAGATTAAAAAAAAAAGAATGGTAGCTTTGTGAAGTTAGATGTCAAAATGCGTGAGAGGAAGTATATTTATATGGCTAGAATTCTTGAGGAGCCAGTGACCATGGTAGCATCTACCTCCCTAAATCTACCATTATCAAGGAACTTACTTTTGAAACATAAGTTACCCATGTATCCTCTAAACATGTGCTGTGTGGGAAAGTGAACTAAACATGAGATATAAATATAGGTGTAGAAAGAGACTAAGTGTGTATGTATGCGATTGGCGATTCCTCAAATGTAGTGAACAATGTCCCCTTCTCCCATTCACACATGATCGGTATCTCCCCCTTTGAACGCCGGCCAAACTTTAGCCTCTGTTCCTCTGTCGCTCTGACGAAACCAGTCCTCTAACTCCTCATTTCAGCCTCCATCTGACAGTCAATCTCGCATTTGCCGCCCGACTACAATATCTATGAATATTAATGGGGCGCAAACAAGAAAGGAAGACTGTAAAAGACACTACGACCCGTATGCGTCTGACTGGGTTCCGCTCAAATACCCCCACTATTTTCCAATCTATATACATATACAGTAAGGTAAATAAATATTCAATACACGTTTAGAAAACAGTTTCTTTTTAATTAGTTGAATAGTTTTATTATAAGTATATGTATACACAAAATTTGAACGTTATATGGTTAACATTCGTGAAAATATTAATTATCGCCAACCTAAACGAATAAAATTATATATAAAAATATATATCATCTAAAGACTACAAAGTAAAGAAAAACAACAACATTTAATAAACATTATCATTTTGAACTAGTGGTTTTCTTGTGTTTTTTTATTGGTGATTGTTGCATAGAATTTCTCAATTTCGTCTAAATGAGATGTAAGCCATGAATTATGTATAGGTGTATAAGCTTGGATTACTTGTAGCACATATTTGCTTGTTCTTAGTTTGATTTTCCGATAATTTATGTTATAAATATTGATAACTCGGTGTATATCGAATCCTACGCCGCCCTTCTGTTTAGGATGGGCATTCAAAACGTTTGTAGAAAAAGAATAGTACAAAAAAATGGGATACCCAGAGAAAATTCTAATTACACTGATTTAAACTGGTACCTATGTGTTATTACTCCGTACAAATAAATTACTTTGCTTCATTTTGAATGGCATGGCAGCAATTTAAATTTGAACCTAGCACTGATACCATCGATTCCATCATATCTGAAACAATAACAAACATCAATTTTCGGGTCAAGCTTGGTTGGCTGAAGTATTAGATTATTGATGCATCAATATAAGTTAATGGAGACAGTGCCCTATGAAAGACTACTGTTTATAAATGGAGAAATCCGTTTTGCAGATGTAAAACAAGAGGTTGAAGAAGATATTCGCAGTGGCAGATCATCAACCATGGTAAGGAAAAAAATATCAATCGTGTGCGGGCACTAATTGAGAAGGACCGTCGATTAACAATTAAAATGATAGCAAGTATATTGGACATTTTGGGAGGTCCAGTTTATTCTATCTTTACTGACGTACTGAACCTCAGTAAGCCTTCTGTTCAATGAGGGCCACAATTGTTTCACGAAGATCAGCTGGAGAAGAGAGGTACTCTTTCACTGCAGATTTTCAACATGTGGTAGGAAGATCTCGAGGATCCTTGTCAAAGAACTGTAACCAAGAATGAGATTTAGAATTACCAATATGATCCAGAAGATAAAGAACTGTCTAACTCATGGTTACTATAAGGTAAATGATGACCCATCAAAGTAAAGTCCAAACAACAAGGTGGAAAGGTAATAATGACCACTGTTTTGGGGATGCCGAAAGAGTGATACTTGGTGACCTATTCGAAGGGCGAAGAACTACTAATGGGACCTATTACGAAGTGTTTTGAGAAAAATGTGCCATGGTATAGCGAAGCGCCCTGGAAAACTTCACAGAAAGTCACCTTTTATCACGATAACGTCCTCGCTCATTACGATTCTTTGAAAAAGTCAACTTTGCAAGAATTTGGTTATGGTTTGATCTGCTCCTCCCACCCCTTGTACACTCCTAACCTAGGCCAATCCTACCTCTTTGTTTTTAAAGTTTAAAACAATCATGAGCTGTTTTAACTTGGTATAATTTTCAGTCTTCACTTTTATTGAAATGTTATATATGGATGGTATCGCTTGCAAAGGTGTTTTAATCTCAATGAAACTTACTCGTATGTTGCAAAATAAAATTTATCCTCTTTGTTTTTAATTTTATTCCATTTTAATATGAACTTTTCGAAGACTTCCCTGGTCTTGTTCTCTTAAATTCTTCTAGGTTGTGGAGTTCAATATCATTTAAGGTTGTCTGAAAAGCTTAAACAGCAAGTCTTCAACCGTGGACTCGTGTGACTGCCTTATACGCTTGTGGAATTCTACTCTCGCGGATCTCGAAGAATCGGTAAAGGAAGATATTAAACAGATACAACCTGTGCTTTACCTTACATAACACATAGAAGTGTTACTTATTTACGAGAAATCACTGACTTCAACGAGAACTCGAAGTGAAAAACCGTATTGACAAAAAAGTGTAAAAACAAAATAAATCCGATATTGCCTAATACGGCACTAAAATATACAGTGCAAAAGTGATTTAATATTAAATAAGTGCCCAGATGCTCACCAAACACTGGAAGTAGTATAAATAGTGAATACTTGAAATAAACATTAAAAAACATTGTTCGCCTGGTGCATTTTAATACTAAAGTGGGATCGATTGCCCCAAATTTAGAAATAAGTGATCTAATTAGTGAACGTCGTGCTTATTCTCCTCAAGTGAATAAATAAATAAATAAGTTAATACATAAAAATCCGAGGGCTGATTATAAGTGATTAAAGTCATTCGACCGTTAGAAACAGTGTCTCCACCGGTACGCTTCAACAAAGTGAAAACAAGTGTTTATAATTACATGAACTTACCATCGGAGACTTGTGTGTAAATAATTAATAAGCTACTTACACCGATCCCTTAGAAAACTGTGCAAGTGAACACTCGCGAGAAATAGGAAACGGTGCTATATCCTCAAAAATAGAAGAAAACTCAGAAGAAAGGTACGTAGACAAGGAGATATAAAATTCTTTAACTTTCTCTCCTACCTCCCCCCCCATCCACCAAGGTCTCTAAATAAAATTACTTTCAAATAGCCAAGTCATAATGTTATCTTCCCCCTTCTTTTGTCCTCCATTACTACAAACAGTAAGGTTATCATGTTTCACTAAAATCCACTACAAATATGAGGGAGACTACAAGGATCCCTCTCAAAGCTCTAACCAGGGAAAGGCCCGAGAGAGGGAAAGTATTATCACCAATATATACTCAAATCAATATTGCATTGGTTAGATTTATTGTTAATCCCTAAGGCTATATAGCACTCTGCCAAAATGAGAAGGACGTCGAAGCCTGGACGACACAAAAATCAATGGACGTTCTGAAAAATATCGGCCTAGTTCCCAAAATCCATCTACAAATACTAACACATAGAAGCGTTATATGTAGACGTCTAGACCCATAGGTCGAGTCTCATGATACTGAAGAGTTAAAAAGAGAAGTTAAAACCAACCACAACTGAGCTTCAGTGATAGAAGCTATCAAATTTAAAGAACATACCCATGTCTTTAAAGTCGTATTTAGAAATACAGGTATGGCTAAAAAAGCCACGGATGCAGGACTGTTGGTTTTCAATGGGAGGATCACTTTCGATCAAATAGAGAGGCAGGAGTTCATAGAGATTTAGATATGTTTCAAATAAAACAACGCATGGATGACCACCCCACAAGAGCATGTAAACAAGAAACCGAAAAATGCTCTAAATGCAGTGCAGATGATCATAATTGGAGGAGCTGCAATAACGAATAGAAAAGGTGCCTGAATTGCGGCGGAGACCACCGCACCCTTTCAATGACATGCTCTTAAAAAAAAAGCATAATAAAAAAGAAAAAGAGGAAAAAAGATAATAAGAAGAAAAACACGTACGCCTAGGTTGCGAAAGCATCCACGCCAGAAACAAGCAAGGACAGTACTTTGCTACATGTCGAAAACGAAAGCTCAACGCAGATAATAGCCTGTATTTATTACGTCCACATTGTGAACCTCTCAAGACCAGGGACGTTCAAGACAGAACTGAATATGATGCTGAAAAACAACGGAATGCTTCAAATGTGGTTCCCCGACAATCCTCCATCAGAAGAAGTTCTGAAAGTTAAACTTGTTGAACCCACCCAGGCCCAACTACCAAATTAAGCAGGAAGAAACGCCTCCGACTGCAGAGAACCAAGAATTGCTGCTCAGGACGCGAGAAAGAACGCGAAAGCAAACAAGAAACAAGAAAAACAATATCATAATGCAGAGGAGATGTAAACAGAGACAGAGCAGCAACAAAAAAATAGAAAAAACTCAGAACGTCCAGCCAGGGACCAAAAGAGGTCCAATAGCCAACAGAGCAAAAGATCCCCGACGTCTATCCCGACAATAAAACAACAGATAAATGCAAAAGGGATAAATCTCAAGCTTTCGCTACAGGGAACACTCTCTACCACAAGGAACACCATGCTGAGGCCATCACAGACGGAATCCTAACAAAAAAAATAAATGGCAATACGAAGACCAAATGCTAAAGAATCAGGTTGTAGTGGCTCTTTATCAAGGAAAAATTAAGTACACACCAGAACTTTTCAATAATATTTCTCAGAGTGAGTTCAATAAAAACCGAAACGGTAAATGGAGAACACCCCCTCACCAGACCGCAGAATCAAAGCAAGACAGAAGAGAAGACTAAAAAGGTACAAACCAAGGTAAAACAAAACAGCAAACAAACAAAAGACACATACTACAAAAATGGACACGGCAAATATAAACCTAAATATAATGTACATGACAAGGAAAAGTTTCGAGTATGGGAACATAATTCAGAACCTTGACAAGGATATTATTTTAATATCAGAACACGGCATCAACACGAAAAACAAAAACATGAAAATATTCAGATACCAAGTTTACACAAGCCATACAGATGAGGCCTTTGACGGTGAGGCGATAGCAATCCGAAATGGCCTCATGCACAAACTTCTACCTGCATTAGATGAGTCATAACTAGCAATACAGGTCTAAACTACCATAGGGCCCCTAATTATTGCTACTGGGTCCCACCCTCAAGAAGGGTGTACATTCCTATCCCAACTTCTTGAGGCTGTTTGCCCATAAGAAAGCGAAGATGTTCGCTGAGCAAGATGCAGGGCCGCTGAGTACACCAGCACCAACGCGGCACGACGAAATCTAGAACTTCTACTAGAGCGAAATAGTCATAACAACCTTAAGGTTTCCCTACAACTATCACATCGCCCCCGGACCCATGATACCCAGCGACCACGAAGCATTAACCATCACACTGTCAACAAGCCCAATTCAAATAACAATAAGGGAAAGGAAGTCGTATGCGCGAGCAGATTGGGAGGCCTACTAGGCCGTTTGCCAGAACTACGTTTCAGCAAGCCTAGAGAAAGCTACACCATAAGAAGTTGATGAGAAATTAAGCCACCTAACAACGAAATTATTGGAGGCAGATAGAAACAATATCCCAAAGATAAAATATAAAACCCTACCAGGTCCAAAATGGACACCGGAAATGATTGTTATTCAAGAAGAATATAGAAGCTTAGTGGACGCACACAACAGATGGGGACCAAACAGGGACCTCCACCAGATGAGGCGTGAAACCAAAGAACACCTCCACCAGCTGATCATACAGCAGCAAGCAGATATTTGGGACAGACACATTGAAGAAATCGATGAGGAAATGGACCCCAGAACGGTCTGGCAAACAGTGAAGAGATACAGAGGAAAGCCAGCAGACAAAAAAAAACGAACATCAAGAATCTGAAAGGTGAAATGATCACTGAACCAGAAGAGATAGAAGTAGAATTTAGAGAATAGTGGTCAAACATTTAAAAGTTCCCCTGAAGAAGAAGAAAATTTTGTCACAGATTTCGGGAATGGGATAATAGACCAGTTGAAGGAAGAAATAGAACGGACATATCCCTTTAATAACTTAGAGCGGAAAGACCTATGTGGAACCTCGGGAAAAAGATCTCCGTACAGGAGTTAAACGAAACGCTAAAAACTTTTAAGCAACGTGGGCCCGAACACTCAGGCTTAACGAAGGCAAACTTCAGTAATGCTCCACCCAGCATAAAACAATGATTAACTAATATCATGAACGCGGCCCTCAATATGGGATACTTTTTCGATGCCTGGAAAATATCAAAAATGATATTCATTCGTAAATCCGGGAAGTCCCCAATCTCCCCAGTAGACTCCTGCCCGATCTCTCTCCTCGAATTTGGGGAAAAGTTTTCGAAAAAAATTATCGACAACAGAGTGAAATCGTACCTGGACGCCAATAATCTTCACAACTGTCAACTACACGGATTTAGAAGGCAGAGAGGTACGGCAAAAGCACTGGCGATGATAACAGAGAAATTAGCCCAAATAGAAAAAGAGAAGAAGCACGCTGTTCTTGTATTGAGAGACGTCAGGAAATATTTGATGAGGTGTGGCGCTGAGGACTACAGTTTAAGATCCTCCAACTAGGACTCATTCCCAGATTAGAGAAAATAACCTGTGATTACGCCATGGACAGAAGAGCCATCATCAAGATCGGGGAGTAACAGGGATCAGAATTTCAACTGGAAGAGGGCGTCCCTCAAGGTGAGTGTTTGAGTACACTGCTCTAATCGATATTCCCTAGAGACCTCCCTAGTCCTAGGCTAGAGAAATCTTTGTATATCCAGTTTGCTGACGATGTGATATAGATTGTGGCCTCCTCATATAAAAATGAAATAAAAATAGCAAAGATGACGGCATATGAAATAGAGAACTTAAATATATACGAACGCCGCTGGAAAATCGCAACTAACTTGAAAAAGTTTAGCATCATTCCAATCAAAAGAAATAAAATAGCACCAATTTATGTAGTGGATGAGAGATATCCATACAAGAATTAAAAAATAAAATTAAAATTAAGAGCTCATCTGGCGACTGCCCCTTTCAGCATAAGTCACTGTACTTACCATTGCATAGTACTAGGCTACTTTAAAATAGTAACATGAAAAAAGAACAAAAAATCAACAACAATAAAATAAAAAAAGGAAGAATGCAAGACGCAGGAAGCAAGCTCCAGCGGCAGGGGGAGGTCCCCCGCCCCGACTCAGGAACATGCGACCTATTAAAATAACAAAAACATACAGAAAAAAACTAGTTAAATAGAGGGGAGAAGGCCGGCCTCCCCCTAAAAGTCGGTAAGTCCACCAGTCAATGTGCACGAACTCGTCCCGAGTACAAGAGGCAGGCGTTGCGATCCCGCCCATCCAGGTACCGGGACAGGTAACGTGCGCGAAGATCGCCCAGCCTGTGACATTTAACAAGAATGTGCCGAACAGTCTGGGGGACAACGCAGTCTTCATAGTAGGGCGCAGGCGAGCGCTCCATGAAATGGTGGGTCGTCCCGCGAGTGTGTCCAATTCGGAGAGGACAGAAAGCAACCTGAAGCCCTCGCAGCATTACGGGGGAGGTCGATGGTAATAGTCGCGGCGCATTTGCACGCAACTTTAATTTCCCTTGGACCGTCTCCCATGTATTTTGCCAAGCAACACCCGTAGAGCTGGTCGTATTCCTGCCATGTAGTCGGTGTGACGAAGAGCGAAATGCTGGTCTGGTAGCGCAAGTCTGGCGGACTCTTTGGCACCCTCGCCTGCGCGCTCATTCTCCGCAATTCCTACATGTCCAGCAACCCAGCAGAAGATAATCTCGACATCCGCCCGGCTTGCAAAAACCGTGGCGTCACGGATATCGCGAACCAGGGAGGGCGGGGGGTGCGCGTAATCTTCAGTACCGAGTGGTGTTTTGCCACCATCTCGGCCGTGAAGACAGACGCAGCGCCTGGCAGAACTCCGCTCACTTCAAACAGAGGGGATACGGCGTGGAAGCCGACCCCCTCTTGGGACTTGGAGACATCTGTAAACACTGGCACAGTGCAGCGTGACACGAGGTTTGCTCCAAAAAGGTCGAACGCAATACTCCCGGCGCTGTACAAGCTTTGGGCGCAGAGGCGTGGCAACAAATAGCCGAAGGTGATAACCTCAGCGTGGCATCCTGGGCAAAACCAGGGGCGCCACCGGCCAGAGAGCTATACTTACTTCTCGAAGGAGTTTCCTAGCCCTACCCTCAAAGGGCTTAGGGTATGACTGGCGTCTCTCGGCGGCATAGGCACCGTCGAAATCAGCTGCAAATGCAGTGAGAGCTGTCGGCGACTGAGGGAGGCGCTGGGTCGCGCGTACAGGGGAATAATGCACTGTGCACGGCATAGAGCGAGTGATATCTCCCCAGCATCGACAAGTAGGCTCTTAATGGGGGAAGAGAGGAAGGCACCGGTCGCCAGGCGAAGACCGGCGTGGTGGATCGAGTCCACCTTTCATAATGCACGCTCAGCTACGGATGCATAAAACTCGCATCCGTAGTCGAGCTTCGAACGAACAAAGGATCGATAAAAAAAAGGCAGTAGCCCTATAAGCGCCCCAAGCGCTGAACGTCACAGAACGAAGAATATCCATGGCATGGGTACAAGAGACCCTTAGTCTTGGGCAAGGAAAACTGAAACCTGTTCGCTTCGGCATAGCGAGAGACGCGGTTCAATGCCTGTTAGGGTCACGCTCCAGAGTTGGCATCTGGGCCTCGCCAAAAAAGATCGAAAGGTCATCCACGTAGAGCGTAGCAAGAGCATTTTCCAGCAGTATCAAAGTGATTTCGTTGATGCTCAGGGCAAAGAGTGTCACACTCAGGACACTTCACTGTGGGACACCTTCTTCCTGCTCCATTGAGCCGGAGAGGGCTCCCCCCACATGTACGCGGAATCAACGATCTCGCAAAAATTCAGATATAAAGATTGGGAGGCGTTTCCTCGCCCCCATCGTGTGGAGAGTCTCCATGATACCGTATCACCATGCGGTATCATAGGCCTTCTCCAGATCGAAAAAGACCGTGGCGTAGTGCTGTCTACGAAGGAAACCCTCCCAGACGGCATTTTCCAGTCAGAGCAGAGCATCTGACATGGAATGGAACTTGCGGAAGCCGCCCTGTACAGAAGAGAGATGGCCTCCGCTGTCCAGAAAAAAAGGCTAATCTAACATTTACCAATTTCTCCATCAACTTGCACACGCAAGAGGTTAGAGAGATTGGGCGGAAACCGGCCGTAGTAGAGTGATCTCTCCCCGGTTTGCGAAAGGCGAGCACAGTAGCGATTCGCCAGGAATCCGGGAGGTGACCCTCCACCCAGATCCTGCTCACCCAGGTGTCGAAGCATGGCGTACAAGACATCGTCCTGACCATGGACGGTGTCTTCGCACGAAGCAAGAGAGGAACTCAACTCACTCGGAGTAAACCTGTCGGTGAAGGGTTTTACGCGTCTGGAGGTAAAGTCCAGTCGGTGGCCTTCCGAAACATCACGACGTGCATTGAATGCTGGCGGAGCAGCATCCCGGCTAGAGAATGCGGTGAAAGCGGTCGCGAAGAATTCCGCCAGGGACGCGGGATCCCAAATTGCAGTCCCATTCTCCCAGAGAACGGGAGTGGGGTCTTGCGAGAACTTGCCCCGAATCCTTTTGACTTGCTTCCATACCTCTGCTAGAGGAGTCTTCCAGTTAAATGAAGAAACGTATACCAGCCAAATAGAGCGGCTGGCGTGCTTCGAAATATACCGGAACCTAGCCCTAGGCCGACGAAATTCACCGACAGTGAAATCGTTCGGGCGTCGCTTATAGCGCATATAGGGAAAACGCCTTTGATTAAGGGCCGTCTCACACTCGGCTGACCACCACGGGAGTGGTCGGCGTGCAAAACAGCCCGAACTGCCTCATCTACCGACCTAAACTTCTCGACTGAGATAGAGAATTCAGTCATTTTCTGAAATGCAGACTACTGCGCCTGCGCCAAGAAGCATCAGGCTGTGCATCCGGAGAGCACAAAGATAGATTGAGACAGGAAAATGAAGCGGTTCTCGAGCAGTGATGCGTAAACTGATCCACATTTAGGACACCCATCTCAAGCTCGCCGATCAGGTCGGCAAGGACTTAACCCCGGGGATTAATAGAGTAGTCTCCCCAGAGGCGGTGTCTACCGTTTAGATCTCCGAACAAGAGAAAGGGCCTCGACAACCGTGCCACGATGCGGCAGAAGTCCCCTGCGTTGAAGGCAACTGACAGTGAAATGTACGCAGAAATAACAGTATACCTCCTATCAAGATGCAGCTGCACGGCTACTGCCTGAAAGGAGGTATCTAAAACGAAGAGAAGAACGGAGGCATCATACCGGGTGTAAATCGCACATCCTTCCGCCCGGTCCCCATCCCGTGGTGGCGGGGTCGAAAAATCTTTATATCCCAGGAGGGTGGGTAAAGGACATGCGCCGAGCATAGTCTCCTACAAAGAGATAGCTAACGGCGAACGGGAGGAGACGAGCCTCCGCAGCTCCTCCCAGTTGGCCCGGAGTCCGCGGCAATTCCATTGAAGGAATATGTTCTCCAGGCCTAGCTCGGAGGAGATACGGGGGTGTTCTTCGGAGAGAAGACCCTCACGGGAATGGCCGTACGTTTCCCGGAGGCAGAACTCCAGCCACTTTTGGCCGGACAATGCACTGAATGCGCTCTCGCCTTCGAGGACTTATTGGGGGAGGTTGGGCTCGCCATGCGAGTCTTTTCCTCCCTCCGCCTCGAAACCTTGGTCGGGCGCTGCGGCTTCGGAGGCGGGGGGAGCCCTCTTTTCGAGGAACCACCGTCTCCGAGCCACTCGCTCCACCTCGGGGCGTGGGCGAAGGAGCCGAAGCTCCTTTGTTGCTGTCCTCCTTTCGGGGGACAGCTTTAGGAACCCCGAAGATGTCCTAGCGACCATCTTCAGGGGTGTTGCCTCCTGTGAGTCTAACGACTCGGTGGAGGCGCGTGGCCGTTTTGCCTTACAGGAAACGGTCACGGTGGGGGAAAGGGGAGGGGGGGCTGATTTTAGCCAGGGCTGGGTTTGCACCCTTAGTACTGCCAGCGGTTCTCCGTAATTGACACAATTGGTGACACACGATTTGGACTTATCGTGGGCGGCCTTAGAGTAACTTAACAGATTTCGGGTAACCCCGACTTTTCACGTCGCAAGAGCGATTAGTATGGCTGAAGCAGTAGCAGTAATAGCTCCGCGGCAGTGGCACGAATGCCCTCAGACGGTAGCGATACCACCCGGCACGCAATGACTCAGGGGGCTTGTCACAGTAGAACGTGCCAAAGAGTGTAGGGGTGGATCTCAAGGCCCCTCCCTGTTTTCTCATCACACGTTTGACCTTGACCGCCTCATGGTCAACCAGCTCTAAAGTGATGTCATCTATGGAGTAGTCCACAAGTTCCCTCACATAAACTACTCCTTTCACAAAGTTCATGGTAGAGTGCGGCGTCACACTCGTAGCCGTGCCATCAAGTGTCAGAAGGACACTAATCATGGCCGCCTCGGAGGGATTCGACGCATTCGTCAAAAGGCTTCCGTCCAAGAAACGGGTCACCTTCAGCTCTCTAGCAATCACACTATCTAAAGCTCTCCTCTGATGGATCATGTTACCCTTAGTCAACATGGTGCCATCAGTGTAGCGAACAACCAGGAAGCATTCGAAGCCAGCGGGCTCGAAAATGCCGTGTAGTTTCTGAATGAGAGGCCCCGACGTAATCAAGGCTCCGCTCTGCGCACTTGTTGTTGTACTTGTACTTTTGGTCTTTGTCAGGGAGTCCGCACCCGGGGGGCAGTGGGGCCGGTCGCTTACCGATGTAGCAGACCCATCCGTCCCCGCAGCTCCTGCGGATGGAGAGGAGCCCCAAGTCTTTTTCTTCTTTTTTTTTGTTTCTTTTCTTTTTAGGAGAGAAGGCCTTGACCCCCGTTAGGCAGAGCCAAGTGCCACCATTTTAGGATAGAGTGTAAAGGGAGAAGGAAAGGGGATGTGAGGAAGGTATGGGTGGAGATGAAGCAGATTGTTAAAAACCCACCATCCCAAACTGGAGCTCAGAGGTTAGGGAACATTGTCCCCTTTCCCCTCAGCCCCGATCCGGGATAGTTGGCTGAGAAGAAGGTCAGCATCTACCCTGTGAAAATAGAGGCCGACCAGAGAAAGTTGTGGGAGAGGTTGTAGGAGAAGGGAAGAAGTAGGGGAGAAACAAAGGCTCTCCGAAAGAAGGAGAAGAGGCTAAGCTGGGGCCGGACTGGGCATCATCACGGCGGCCAGGAAGACAAATGGCCGTGCCCCTTACGGGGTATCCATACAAGAGAGCAGGCACAGTGCTAGGCTTAAAAATAAATGCCAGGGGATATAGAGACCAAATAAAAAGCATAATTGCACGTACGAGTCAGGATATCAAAGAATTATATCGATTCAGAAACCTAAGAAGAAGCAATAAAAAGAAGATATATTCTGCTTACATCATACCAATAATATTATATCAGCCCATGCCACTAGCGGCCATTCCAAAGACTTGGATGATGAAATTACAAAGAGTGTAAAATTATCAACGCGAAGAGAAGAGACAGAAAACGCCAACAGACACTACACGAAGAAACCAACACCAACGCGATAAACAAAGACTTAGGTACCAGGGCCCTCAATATTTGGCGGAAAGTGGAGACGAACTCTGACCCAGATTTGATCAGGAATCACTTCGGAATTCCCGACCTTCTACGGAACTAGGCTTGGAAAAGATTTCCCAGCAGCAGAAGAGCTGCGCGGCGCAACCAAGACCCGAAAATAGGCATACAACTACCGGATAAGCAAGATAACCCAAAGATACCAAAAATATTACACAGAGTCACAAAACACATAAAAAAGGCTTGAAAGCTACAATGTACAATGGTACAAATGATTTGTTTGTACAAACTAATAGACATAAAATTGAATTTGATCAAATTATATATATATATATATATATATATATATATATATATATATATATATATATATATATATATATATATATATGGTGCGGTTAAGGTAATGGCAAAATTAGACAACTACTCTGCTTCAGGTCCAGCAGGTGATCCTGAAGCAGAAGCAGAGTAGTTGCCTAATTTTGCCATTACCTTAACCGCACCAATTTGTCTCGGATATTTTTCCATATATATATATATATATATATATATATATATATATATATATATATATATATATATATATAGATATATATATATATATATATATATATATATATATATATATATATATATATATATATATATATAAACAGAATAACACAAATGTTAGAAAAACCTTAAAGGCTTCGAAGCTAAAATAACAAAAATGGAAGAAGAACAAATACACTAGCGAAAAGACAGACAGATACCCTTTCCCTAGGGACCTAACTATCTTCTTTATCCCTTATTCCCAAATCTTTCACCACTAAACCCTTCTACTAACTAACTATTTCTCTATCTATCCAGTTTCTCCACTTTTTATGTCCAATGTCCAATGGACCTGTGTATTCTTATTACCCGCTCATCACGAGCTTTCCTACTTACGGCCATAGCTAAGGTCTCATTTGCCTGCGGAAAACGAGGGCCGTGTTTTGCAATACACCATTATAGGAGTAATTGGCCAATGAACTCACTGCATTGGCTTATTTCTAGCGGTGAATGATTTGCCTTACGGTCCAAAGTACAAATCAGTAATCGACATCTTCATTACTGCACTCGTTATGTCATCTGGGGTCGCGCCTGGACCCCCAAAGCATACTAAATTCAAAGTTGAATAACTCAAAACAATTCAGAGCTTTTTCCCGTGATATATGTGCACATAAACTCACATGTATGCTTTATAACACTGGGTTTTAAAAAAATTCTGATGTAAGTGTGTGAATAGGTATTTTTCATAATTTTATTATGCTTAATTAATATTTCTAAATTGTTTTGTTCTATCACGCCTAGTGTTCTTTTTTGTTTCTACATATCCATTTTTTTAATATAATGCATATATCTATAAGATAATGATTTTATTTCATATATTTAAATATCATTTTAGAGAACCAAACAAAACTTAGACACAGAACACTGACAGAAATATATATTACGATTACTTGGAAATAGGCACGTATACTTATCATAGTACTACAAACAGTCATAATTGAGGTTGGAGGATGATCTGGTGTACTTTACCTCTAAGTGGTCACGCAGAAGCATCAGCAAAATACCCCATCATGAGGGGTTTACATTTGTCTTAGTAGTTGCTCTCCACCCTATTAATATCTTGGTAGAGAACCTTTCTCCACGTTCGCCATTCATGCTCCGAGGGTCTGTGGGAAGAAGTTGAGGTCAGAGCGGGGAAAGTGAATCTTGAGAGACTATCAGCACCCTATATCTTAATAATACTGCAACAACTTCTCGACACTCTCATAATAATCTACTACCCACGTGTCACCGAGAAGATCACGCAGACTGACTTAAATGCTTCTCCTGGTCTCATTTCCTTCTCGAATACCTCATCTTTCAGCACTTGTGGATCTGAGAGCTGACGAAGATGCACACCTTGAGCTTAGCAGAACGGAGAGCTGGAAAAAGAGTGCACAAGTGTTGGAAGGCAACGCCATCCTTATCCATAACCTTCATAAAATTCTTCATTAGGCCAAGCTTGATATGAAAAAGGGGGAAAAAGTCCCTTGTACATGTCCATGATAAGGTTTGCTTGTAAACTGTTCCTCAGGCAAGAAAGTGGAAATAGACCCCCATTCCTTCTGCGTGTAGTGCTTGAACACAACCCGACTGTCCCAGAGACAGAAAGCGACGGTACTCCCTGAAGCCCGCCTGCTTACCCATACGGAGCTCAATGAAGGTGAAGTCCCTACACGCGTTCCACTGGTGCTGCTGGTACTTCTCAGCTTCCAGAAGGAGCCCACTAGTAATACATGACTCTTTTAAATACACTAACCAGAAAATTAGAATACTACGCTATTTATTCCTGTTGTGCATGAGCAGAGCTTTCAGATTTCGTTTGGAAGATTCTGTAAGTCTTTCCTCGGTTTCCGCCGTAACTTTTCACGTGTTTGGTCCCATTTCGATTGACGAAGCCTTGAGACTGCTATACATGCCCTCGTCACCTACTGCAATTCTCTTCTAGTGAATCTCCCTTCTTCGTCACTTCGCCCCCTACAACTAGTTCAAAACTATGCTGCCCGGATCCTCCTTCGTCGCCCCAGGTTGTATCCTTCGATGCCCCTGTTACAGGAGCTACATTGGTTACCTATTCGCTTTCGTACCCAATATATAGTTCTTCTCATCACCTACAAGGCCCTAAGCCTCGAGGCTCCACCTTATCTCTCGTCTGCCCTCTTCCGTCGTCAAACTCCTCGGCGACTCCGGTCTAATCTCGCTCCCATCCTGAACACTCCTCGTTCTGTCCTCTGCTCGATGGGTGACCGTTCCTTCTCAGTTTGTGCTCCTAGACTCTGGAATGCCCTTCCTGCCGAAGTCCGATCTTCTCCCCTCTCCCTCCCTTACTACATTTAAATGTCCCCTGAAGACTCATCTCTTCAGAATTGCCTTCTCTTTCTCTAAACATTCTCTACACTCGCTACTCAACCTTCGTTCTCTGAGGTCTAACAGCCCTGAAGGGCGCATTATAAATACTTATTATCATTATTATTATTATGAAAAGATGCCAATCTGAGGAATTGTTTGGGAAACCAAGGGAGGTGAAAACGCCAGAGGCAACTGTGAGGTAGCACAACCGATTCTTCATGTCGAGGAATGAGGCGAGCTCCTATGTTTGGTGTTCTCTAATTGCAGATCCTTACATTCGCCATGACCAGGTTCAACTACTTCATTAGCAGTGTAAGGAGCTCTGACTAATGCTTAGATAGGTGCATATCACGAGAAAAGCTATTTAGCTCTTCTTATGTAGGTGACCCAATGTGGTTCATTGCTACTTGCCATTTAATAAACTGAGACATTGTCTTCAGAAGTGAAGGATTTGTCAGAAATCTAGTTTGATGATACTTAATAATCTGATGAAGGAAAAAGATCCTTATGTGATGGGGGTCTAAGGACAGGGAAATTATCTTAGTGGGGAACAGGTATCATAGCTGAGAGAAGATTGGGATAATTGATTATTTCCTTGAAAAAACACTGAAACCATTAATATTTGTTAGAATATATTTGTTACACAAAAATAACAACCATGTATCTTCATAGGTTCGTGGTTATCTCCAGATGATTCGAACAAAAAAGTTGAATGCTGCTTTCTTAGCATTAAACCATGCGGTTAAACTATTGTAACAATGTTTACAACAAATTTGTAGGGCTAAAGGTTTATAATGATCTCAATTTCTACAGTCAATATAATGAAATTAAGCAGTTCTCAGGAGAGAGTGATTGTCCGGCGCTGTGCAACCGTCGTGCAATCCCCAAATACAGAACGAAATAAATCAACTTTGTTGATTTAAACGCGGTGTTTTGAAATTAGTGATGTAGCGTCCGGATAAGTGCAAAAGACCGGTTTAAAAGCTTCGCTTGAATGAATACTTTTTTGAGACTCAACATGGCGCAGTGGATTCGCCGCTCACTACCAGTGGTCGGATGACGCAGAAAGCTATTCGCAACTCATCTACGCTACTTTCTTTCTTTATTAGTTTTTCTTGGCCTCTATCTACATTGAAGCCATTGTCAAGATAAGTAACAGCTGGTAAGTATCTGAAAAAGAAAATAAACAATCACCATATATATTGTTAAGTAAATTGTCACAAAAATGATAATATAAGCCACTATGTAACTTATAATATGGTTGTATTTACAAATGCTGAATTGACGTGGAGCAGAGGTAGTTAACTTTTCTTGTATTGATGGTCACATTAAGTTAGATGTTGGTCGCATTCATACAATTATAATTAGATCTACTCCAGGTTGCAAATTATTTTGTATATAACTAACTACTATGACTAGGTATCAGTTTAAGAATGAAAATATATCACTTTTAAAGTTAACTAACCTTGTAATGACTCTGTTGAGTAATTTCTGTAGGAAAGCAATAAAATGATTTGATATCAAGATTTGAATGGATTGAAAAGGCCGCATGTTCCTTACCACTCGCCTATATACAGTCATGGCCAAAAGTTTTGAGACTACTATATTTTTTTTCCTAAAAGAAACTTAATAGAACTAATCAAACGCGTTTTGTTTTAGTAGTTTTGTGTATCATAGTTTGAAGGTAAAATATAAAAAAACATAGAGCTCAAACTCAGTTTGATAATAAATACAGTCAACTGATGCGCTTATTACATATTTACAATGATGTTCCTCGTTCTTTAGAACTTTTTCAATTCATTTTGCCATGGTAGAGACCAAATTTGTGAAGATATCTTGACTGTTATTGGCTCCATTTTTGTTCCTTAACCACTCGTAGCTCCACCTCATGGGATGGATTCTGTCGATTGAGCGCCAGTTTGAGTATCGCCCACAAATTATCGATTGGATTAGAATCTGGCAAATTCACAAACCAAGGTCCCAAAGGTTCGATTTTATTGTCAGCTAATAACTTTGTTATTGCTTTTGCTTTGTAACGAGGTATGCCATCATGCTGAAAAATACAGTTATACTCCCCAAATTGGTAGTGAACTGTAATAAAAAGGTCCTGAAGAAGAAAGTTTGGTAGCATTAGAGTTCATGGTAGTGTTCTTGTGCAAAAAGTGTTAGTGCTGCAGTTCTCTTAGATGAGAAGCAGCCCCATACATGGAGAGTGTCCGGATGCTTCACCGTAGGCGCGACACACGACTTGGAAAGCACTCCCCTTTTTTACTCTTATCGAGGGACCATCCAAAAGCTCTAAAAAGCCGAAGGGTGCTTTATCAGTCTTGCCCCGATCTTCACCTCTCCATTCTTTATATTTCCTAAAATGTAGAGCTTATCCATTGATGAAATGAAGATTCTTCACAGCTCTCCTCGCCTTAAGAACATTATAGAAAAATTTCCGCTTCACTGTGTGCACTGAAGTGTTGATTGCTGCTCCTTTCCAATCGTGAGAAAGTCTGGCACTGGAAGCAACCCAATCCTTGAGCTGGGACCTTACCAGGAAGCGATCTTGGTGTTCATTTGCAACTCCTAGGCGTCCAAAATGACTTCTCGGAGTGTAACCAGTTCTTTTAAAGTCATTAATGATCCAAAATATAGTGCTTATTGATTAAATACCCTTAGAAACTATCAATTTGCATTTAAGGCCACTTTGCTGATTGCCGGCAATCAGCAAACCCGGGTTCGAGTCCCGGCCAGGAATTTCAAACTTTTTTCCCTGGCGTTATTTCTGTCTTCTCGGTAAAGGATTGCCTTCATTGTACCGCCCTCTGCTCTCTTTGATTCTAGTGTTCTTCTAATGTCCCTTTCTTTTGTACTATTTATATATATATATATATATATATATATATATATATATATATATATATATATATATATATATATATATATATATATTATATATATATATATAACAATTTTATCATAATGAAAAATGCATGCCCTCCACCAAGGTACTCAAGCCACAAACCTTCCTTATAAGAAGCGCAGGTATTTCCAATTGTCCACGATGCCTCAGATGAAGAGAACAACCTAAAGCTAACTCCATACCGTTTCCACGACTTGAATTGAGTCTTATTCTTATCCCTTCGAGAAGTAGTTATGGCAGGAAATCAGTTTTGAGGCTACGCTAGTCTACGTAACTTCGCTTCTCGATTAGTCAATCAAGTGATGCCAGTGGTCCTTGAGTCAACCGAGTGTACTCCATACTCTATTCAGATTCCCCACTCTGGTGGCGAAGTTTAAAGGGAACGCTTAACTAAAATGTTGGGCGGATGTCTCCTACGTTGTTACTACGCATTTTGCACCCAGTTAAGTTTTAATTCGAAATAACTCAATACAGTACTGACTAGGAGAGAAAATGACGTAAAAGACCTTCTGTTACTGATGAAGCAAATCATATATGGAATTTATTGTTGTTTACTATAAGTCTATAGCAGATTAATGGTAACATAGAGGGCTAATGAATAGGGGTTTTTTTTTTTTCAAAAAGTTAATTTTTTTCATAGGTTGGACTGTCACCAAATATTAAATTTTCCTTCCGAAAATAATTTCCTGCCAGTAGAATATAGTTGAAGTTCGCACAAGAGCAGCTAATGAAAATCGACTAACTGTTCTATTGACTGGGTGTGGGTCATATGTTAATGATTATGTTTATTTTAATGATCGATAATAAACGAAATTCGTACTTTACTTGCTGCTTGGGAAAGTTGGGCGCTCGTTCAAAAGCGACACGATGTTAAACTCTGTGTGGTCTCTTTATCTTTTGAAGAGGACTAAATAGAGCGCCCGAAGTTAGGAGTATTTAGATAACATAAGGAAACGGTATAGAGAGATTTAATAACAACACGCTACACCAATCCTCATCTTACGAACAAATTGATAGCTCGAATACCGATGTGAGATAGACTACATCTTACCTAGGACGCAGTAATTAGCCTGGGTTTTATCGAGTTTTATCAAATTGCCAAGAACCTATTATATTATTTTAGAGTTAAAACTTTGAGAATGAATAATTATCTCCATTCCTTGTATTTCTACCGACCCGGAGTTTCAAACAAGTTACTGAAACCTTTATCTCTAGAAGATTGCAAGAACTTGAGATTGATAAAAGGCACCTGAGCAATGGCTTTAACATTTTAAAATGTTCATTTTAACTCTAATATTGATAAGAGCAACTCTTTTCCGATGACTGCTAAAAAATTTATAAGTTTACATAGAAAAACCCTCTTCTTTCTATGTATTAATGTTGTTTCTTATGCTGTTTGTATCTAATAGAGACAAATTTTTCAATTTAACATTGTTGAAATCTTTTATGCTTTAAAAAAAAGTACCTAAATTAATTCACTTATAGGGTGTCTTGCTTCCAAAGAATACAAATTTATTTTTTCCTGTCATTCCTAAGATTTGTTTCTCAAGTGATTATTTAATTTTGTTGCGAGGTTGAGCTTTTTCAAGCGTTACATTTGTGTTTTCGCAAATATGGACACCAGAAGAATGTGTGAATGAGGAGCCTGAAATATTCAAAATAATTTATATATGTGTAAATTTTGCCGAATATTAACCCAAAACATTATTACATATGTGGCCTCTACACACTTTTTAAATTCTATGATTTTATATAAAATGGAATAATAGTTTTTGGTTGGAGGCTAAAATGCCACCTTGAAAAGAATTGAATTTTTCTCCTTCTCTATTAAAGAAAAATTAATATCTTGTACAAAATTCCTTCGAAAAGTTAATAGCGGTAAATATTGCATCATGCAAGAAATCTAACTAAAAAAATAAAGTGATTTCCACTAATCAAATAAACTTTTGGTTTTAAAATATAAAATTTAATCGTCTATTTTTATTGCACTTCAAAACATACCTTAGATTTTTTAAATATATGAGGGTAAAATTTTATATAATTGTCTATTGAATCCAACCAACGTCCAAAAACAGAGAAAATTATCTTCACTCACCGCCTGTTGCTTGAATAAAACATTAGATCTTTGAATAAAACACTAAAATGACTTTCTTAAAAGCCTGAAAGGCAATGAATAAATTGAAAGTAAACACAGAGGAGAAAAAGCCGATAAAGAAAAATGGATTGGATATAGAAACGAAGCGAATATGGAAAAAAAATTGAGTAGGTAAACTTAGAAGGTAAACAATAGAGTTTAAGAAATACTGAAGTGCACATTCCTCCTGTAATAACTACATAAAAAACAAATCCACATACACTCACCAAAACAATTTGGATTCATTTTTAAAATATTTTCACATACACGAGAATTTTCACCTCTCTAAAATTGTATAAAAGATTTCCGGCCCGAGAAAATTCTTTTAGACAAGTCTCAACTTTTCGTTGTTGATCAGAATTGCAGTTTGTGACCTATAAGCATGATTTTTATTTATTGGTTTACTAAAAAGGGGAAGAGAGAAAGGGAAAGAAATATATGAGAGTTATTCTTCATCAATTTTCAATGAATATCAATGAAGTTTCGATACGGCCTACCATAAACGTACAATCACAACTCCAGCCATTGACAGATTTTCTCTTTGCCGAAGGTTCAGAATTTAAGGGAGATTGAGTGTATTCGACCGAAGGTTTTTTGATGAGCGTGAGGAAGGGGGATATAGTTGTTTGACCATTCGTCAAAGGAGAGAGCTGGAACCGAGCTATAGATGCATGAATTCGAGGAGGGGGACAAAATTTTACCTTCTTTTTTTTAGTCGCGTGCAAGCGACTCTATAAATTACTATGTCAGTCCGTACGTCGGTCGGTTTGTTGATAACATTTTACTTTTTAGTCCTCGTTGATTACACAAGTTCCCTGTTTTCTAAATTAATGACAGGTCAGTATCTAAACGTGTTTAAGACTCGTAATGTAACAAGTCTACCACTAATGGATGCTTTGAACAAACAATTCGTACGAATCTTACGTTTCAGTGCCCTCTGCGCACAGAAGGATTCTCTCATATTCATGCCCTCATCAACTGATATTATCTGGCGATTGTTCCAAGAGTCCCCTAGGTCATGAATCAAATTCCCCTAGGACCAACTCCTTCTATAAGCTCTCTTTGATGTTGGGAACACTTCCTCTCCACATGCATAAGCCCGCATATTCTCGCTTTTTCCATCCCAAACCAATGTTCTCTATCCTGGTATTAATCCCATAAATTCATTGGTATTCTTCTCACAAGGGATTTAAATCCTCTTCAAGTCCATGTCTTCCCTAAAGCTTGAGGATGCATATTCTGAAAGCCATCTCGCAGGGAGCGGCTTTCGATGCTAGATGGGTGTCGACGTGTTATAAGAGAGTTTAGTGTCTTTATGATCTGTAAATCGAAGATTCTTTGCTTCCATACTGATAAAGTACCCTCTCCAATGCTACATTTTCAGTAAGTTTCTGGGTTTTCATTAATTGCTACCAGTTTGATTACCAACCTTCTTCATTATTACCGACTCCATTTGTCTATAGTCAGTAGTAATAGTTGTTGCTCATTGACACAACACAAAATTCGGCATCTCTTTCGTTCGAGAAATGAGGCTACTAAAGTAAAACGAAAGATATACGAAGAATCAACGCTGTTTTCAAATTAAGTGAATTAGAAGTGAAAAATTGATCGATAAAAGATGCACGAAATTTTTAATTTTCTTACAGGAAACTAAAACCAGGCGTTTAAAATTATAACCTTATTTATTCTCAAATACAATTATTAATCATTATACTTATTTAAGACCACACGGGCCCAATAATATTATACAAGTGATTTGTTCAGTTTCTGATCGGCAAGTCACAAGATTACTTAAAGCCCACCTCTACTAATGCATTACATCAATACAGTAATGAGCTGTGTCACTTATGTAGATGATATTAAGACCAAACCACCTTTATGTGAATTTTTTCGTACTCAAAACGTTGACCTACCTTTACCTAAATTTATACCATCAGTATGAACCCACTGTCAAATCACCTACATGTTATGTAGATATTATTCTTACAATTTTTCGCATAAGTGTTAGACCATAGTAGATTGTAGAAGTGAAAAGCTGCCCAAAGTACATTACCAAACATAGTACAATATGCAGAGCGGGAGAATAGGAGAAACTACAAGTTGTACAATGTTTTATAACTGACCTTTCGCTCCTCTGGAGCTTCTTCAAAGTAACAAGAAACTAATAATAACCTGCTACCAATTGTGGTTTCACTTTTTCTCCGTTACCATTTGTTGTCGAAGATACCCAACAACAGAAGAATAGCACCTAAACTTTGGAAATAGGCTAGGAAAGAAAATAGTGGGGGAAGTGTCGACGAAAATAGGTTGAAAGTACAGGGTGGTCCGAAACTCTTGTCACCTATCGTAGGAAAAATAGAGGAAAGATACAATAATATCAAACACATCTAGTGGTTAAAACAATATTAAAACAATATTAACAGGGGGTGATAAGACTTTCAGACCACCCTATATATATAACCGGGACTGACGAAAGGAACGAGAAAAGCACCATCGACCAAATACATCTCCATAATTGATTATCTCCTCTATGCTCAGCAAAACATTCTCTCCCCAAACCCCCATATCGGGAATATAATAATAAAAACAGCTTCCACAGCTTCCTTTTGGGGGGATTATACGAAGTAAGAGGCAATAAAACCCAGACTATCCTCGTTTATTCAATAGACTGCATACTCCCGGACCGCTCGGACGTATGGATATTGAGCTCTCGCACTCGAAAGAAAGCTTAAGTTACTTTCGCTTTTCAACGCCTGACCTTTTGGAGAAGAAAGGAAACAAAGATCACAGAATTACAAGGGCATTTTTGCAAGTCGAACTTTACGGAAGAAATCTACCTCTCTCCAACACTATCCTTCTTTCCCTACGAGGGACTTAAAAAAGAGACTTATTCCCAACTTTAATACTTCCGACGGCCAATTCACTACTAATCCCTAAATAAGGAAGAAATTCACACTTCCGTTTCTCAAATATGCCGACACATTCTCGCATTAGCGCCACTGATTTGTGTGTTTGTACATTAAGCAACTTCTGTATCTCACTTGTTCACTAGCGATTGATAATGACGGATGTCTCCGTCGAAACCTCGGTTCGCATATAAAATTAGTCCTATTACTGTGGTTTTATCCACACACACATATATATATATATATATATATATATATATATATATATATATATATATATATATATATATTAAAAAACAAAAACCCCAAAAAACTACTGTAAAAAATGGAAAGAAGCACAAAAAACAAAAACAAATAATTAAAAAAAATACAGATGCTTCAATAGAGCAAAAGAAAACAAAGGCTCCATTGCAAAATATTTCACTTAGAATTACACATCAAAAAGCAAAAAAAGAAATAGAAAAAGGAAAGCGTTAGCCAGGCAACCTGTTACTAATCATTATCATCCTCACCTTATCACCCTCATAGTTCATCTTACACTCATTACCATCCCATTAGCACATACACGTTTTACCCATTGTTTTCTATCTATCCTATCATTCTTTCCACATTCTAACTTTATGCTATCTTGAATCTTGAATCTTATTCAATATTCAAGCTCAAACGAGGATCGTTAATGATCGTTTAAATGCCTTTTAACTCATTTATGGTACGGTTATTATCAAACCTCGTGCTTTTTTGCGATATAAATCATGTACAGGCAAATAAAGGGAGGTTGTTCCATAATACAGTTGTTTTATGACAGACTACAACATTTCGAAAAGTTAATATAACATCCCTCCCACTTTTAAAAATATATTTCTTTTTTTCTACCAACTCCCTGTGAATTGTTTATATGAGTAGGCTTAGATTTAAAGGTGTTTTCTGGGCGAACTGACTTTTAGTGAGCCTATTTTCATTTCCAGCAAGAGATTTATTTGTCTTTCCTAATGACGTGTTTGATCCGATCAAATAAACTACTGATTCGTATAAATGATGACTGTTATTAATACACATTTGACTATATGACTAATCTATGGATCCAATATATACTGAATTATCCCTGTTTTGGGAGCCAATGCTGAGGACGGTGAGTCATTTGTGATTTTACACCAAACACTTTTACGGTTCTTTTACACCAGTTTTTTTTTAAATCATAGAATTCCGCCGGTTCACTGAAACTCGGTTCATCTTTAAGATTATTTCAACCATAATGGTTCGATTTTTTCCCGCATTGGAAATTAATGGTTTGAAGTCCTCCATAACGTGTGTAGCAGCAGTAAAATACATCGAGTGTGAAATGAAGAGATTCGGCAAGATTGTGGCGAACATAAGGGTTGGAGAGTGGGATTACTAAGATGTTTCAGCCATGAGCGAAAGATGAAGAGGGGAAGAGAGCTGATGGGTGTATTTGTATGAAGGGGTAGTAAAATTAGTTATAAGAGAGGACGTATGGGGGATATTGGAAAAGACAAACTTCTCTATCAGAAAAAGGATGAAAAATGTGAGGTTCAAATGCTCATATGTGATTAGGATCAACCGTATTGGTGTTATCGTAGTAATTTTGAAGGAGAATGGATAATGTATGGTGGTATTGACTGCATAAAGGCTATTTATTTACCAATTTGGGATTTAAGGTTGCGTTTTGTTAATTATCATGCATAAAAATGAGTGCGGTTGAAATTTAAAGAGGCAACTTTTAACGAAACTGGTAATAGGCAAAGATAGAATTCTCCACAAAATATTTAACTAAAAAATTAGATGTCGTGACCGACGAAGGATTTTTATCACTGGAGAAAAAGGAATGAAGTTAAATAACATCAGATGTGGATAATATTTAGATGGAGGATAATTTAAAATGGATTCTACAGTGTTTCATATAGGTTGTAGGGACTAATAGTTTGACGTCCCTATAGATATAGCCACTGAAAAAGCTTCTTAGAGAGAAGCTAACAAAATTCGCAGGTAATCATCCTGTAATTTTGTTTGTAATCATCGTTTCTTTTATTATTTATGTTAAAAGCTTGATATATTTCCCTTTCCTTTTCATAACATAAAATTAATACCTTGAGATAATTCCTTGATTCTTTTGTGTCAAGTTAGAGATTAATTTTACAGTTTACAGCTATTCCCAAGTAATTAAAGGCTGTCTTTTTGATATTTTAATGCACAATATTAGATTATTTATCGATTCTTTATTTAAAAATTATAATTATCTCATATTGAAATGAGGTAAAACAATATGCATTATTACCATTTCTTAACATTCAATGTGAGGCCAAATGGCCAATAAAATCAGTTCTTATTCATGACTGTGTTGGTCTTAGAAAAATTATCATAAGTTGATCTTGGCGTACGCAGTGAATTAGTGAGCCAAATACAATAACATTCATTATCTTATACATTACGTTTTTATTTAATGTAATAGTTGTTTAATTTAGTTCCACTGATCGTGTGTTTTTAAATTCGTGATGAAATAAGTGTAGCAATTTGTGATAACCCTAAGAGATAGCTTGATATGATAAAGAGATTGATAAAACAGAAGAACACACGAAATGAAGTTAAAAAAAGGTCATCGTAACCCTCAGGTTTCCTGTCTTGTCCCGTCCATTTCCCTAGTTGATATATCTGCACCAAAAGCATCCTGGATTCAAATTTACCAACCATAGTATGGAGAAGTTTCTATTCCGTCAACTCAATTGAATCGAGATTTTGTCGGTGGATTTTGTTATCCCATACGAAGGGTTGAGTAATTGTTTATTCTATTAAGAGTCCAAAAGTTTCCTAAATGTAAGGTTGTAAAAGTATTTTATATTAGCATCATGGAAATCACGAAGAGCATACATCAGCTCGTATAAGGTGTTGGATTGAAAGATAAATTATTAGAATTATCATCTTCAACACCAAACTAATTGGTTAGCCCTCCCCCCTCAAATCGAGGCTATCGAACTAACAAAGTTTGAAAACGAAATGAAATCCAGGATTAAGATAACCTTTAAGGAAGAAAAACAGTAATATTGATTGTGTAAAATAGAACAAATATTAATGATACAATAAACGAAAAAACATGAATTAATGAGTTCAGGTTAAACTATCCCTATTCTATATATCTAATTACCTAAAGGAAACGGAGAAAACTGCAAAATAACCCCATGATCCTAAGATGGCATCAACTTAAACCTTCTTCCCAAGCCCCAGATAAATTTTCCTCAGCTCATTTCCAGCAGAACTCCCCTCCCGAAGGAAGCCCAATATAACGTTGGTTTTTGGTCCTTTACTCCAATATATCTTGATAAAACGCGTATCAAAGAACAACGATTCAAATACTACTTTTGCAGGGATATTCCTCGTTCTCACACTCTTCTTGACTATTTATGACTAAGGCCAATCTTTAAATGGAAAGACGAACATTTGATCCAGCGAGAAAGGAGCTAGAGGAAGGTGAAAACAAAATATGCAATAATTTGGAAAGAGAAAGATTAATAAAGGAATAAGTGTCAAAATAAGGAATGTAACCCTCCTTCTTCCGTGCTATCATAGGGCCTTTTTTTCCCCTTAATTCAATTTTTTCGGGTAATTGATGATGTCGGTTGAGATGTCGCCACAGAATGACCTTTTGATATGCCAATATAGGAGAAGAGGATCCTATCGAGGGAAAGTTAGAACCATCAGAGTAAAGATAAGAGGATGAGGTTGGCAAATAACCGAGTCTCGTCAATGTTAATTTGAAGATAGAGGAGGTCTTTGCCCATGGATGCGCGAAGGCGATATACGATTTCCTTGAAATGGTCATTGGTGGCGAACCCACACATTTATTCCTATACAGCTGTTATCTATTTAGAAGTCGGCGATGCGTCGAATTTCAACACAAACGACTGGATAAAGTTATGGGTTTGAAATTCAGCCTCGACTCAATTCAGTGAAAAGAAAATTAACTTCAATCGCAATGTCAATCTAAGTAGGGGTAAAGATTGAAAATAAGCAGGCATATGCAAATATAAGTGAAAGGAGAGTCAAAGGTCACAAGAACACCTAAAAAATATTTATCAACCTAGAAATCTGAAAAAAGGTTATATATAAGATTGTACTAATGATTATGACAGAAACCAGTACCGGGTTAAAGTCAAACTTCCCATAAACCCAGGATATAATCACAATTGAGTATGGGGATTAGAAAGTAAATTCCATTTGGATAAGATATTGAATTCCCACCCAATAAATCCCCCCTTCCCCCTGCAATCACAAATTATCGACTTGGAACACCTCTTCTCACTATGAGCTAAAGAAGGCCACAATAAGTATCTTCACTCGTCCGATGGAAGGCTGAATATGGTCGGGTTTGTGGCGGGTCAGAGGTGATAGAAAATCGTGGTTTTTAATTTATGTTAAACTGATATTTTATACCTAAATGTACACTGAACGCTCCTCATTTCAGCGGTTATTACAATTACTCATTTGCATAAAATTTCATGGTTACGAATCAGAAAAGACCCTAAAGCCCACTCAAGGTTATCTTAAAAAGAGGGATAAGAATAGAAGTCAGAGGTAGAGAATAGGCAAAGAAAGAGAGGATATAATAAAGAATTAGTTTCGCCGCTTTTATTTCCACAAAGTTATAGTTTAATTTAATATATTACTATATTCTTGAACATATTTATTGTTTTGGTTCTAATGACATCCCTAGGAAAGCCATTCCAAATTTGTATTATTTTAACGGAAAATAAATTTTCTGCTAACAGTGCTAAATGTTTTGGTTACTGGTTTAAAGGAACAGTTATTTCTAGTTACCTCTTGGTCATCTAGATCAAATATTGAGTTATATTCTATATTAGTGAACCCGTTTAGTATTTTAAATACCCAAAAAAGTTGTTCGCGGCGATACCCATCTTTCAGTGCAGCTTATTCGGTACGATCTGATCTCTTTCTAAGATCAAGAATTAATTTTGTTGCACGATGCTGGACGCGTTCCAATATTCCTGCATCCCTTTGCATGTATGGAGACCAGAATTGTATCGCACATGCCAAATGAGATCTTACAAGCGCTTTATATAAGTGAAGATTAATATACTTAGATTTATATGAAACATATTTATGTATCCTAAAACATCATTACCCCTTTATAACGATACTATTCATTGTTTTGAAAAATTAAATAATTCTCCATGTTGACTGTTTAAAATTTGAGCATTCTCTTCTTGTTGCCTATATTGAAACGCATCGACCCCCTTTCTGATCACTTGACTACATCCATGACCACAAGTCTCGCCTAACCCTGCGCGCTGAAACGTTAATACTTGCTTCTTTCCAATCGTGAGAAGGCTTTGCGCTGAATGCAACCCAACCCTTAAGCTTGGATAACACCAAGAGGTAATTGTGGCGATCACTTGAAGCTCTTGGGCGTCCAGAAGATTTGTTCAGAGGAGCGTAACCAGTCTGTTTAGAGTCATTAATAATTCTAAAGAGGGTGGTTATTGATGCAATATCCTTAGCAACTATCTCCTTGCATTTCAGGCAACTTTGATGCAGAGGAAGGATGGTTGCCTTCTTTACTTTGGAAAGAACCATTTATGGAATTAAAAAAGATACAACGTTTATTTTAACAAAGAATTTTACGAAATACATTATAATTCCATGCCATATGTACCTATTTATCATCATTTTACCTTTTTGATCAAATAGCAAAGAGCTCCTGGGACTGAAACTTACTCCTACAAGAACACAACCAAAGTGCGATTTTGATTTAGCGAAGTAAAGCGCTGTTTTTTCCTATTTTTTTTAAATGATTACTTTTAATAGAGTTGCAATAATTGAAATATTAGAAAAAAATTTCCTATTAAGTAAATTAAAAAAAAACCGAATGAATAACAAAAATATTATGTCTCAAAGTTTTGCTTATGACAGTACACTATGGAAATCCTTTGCAAGTTATCGAAAATGTATAAAAATTTAACCATGGCTGCTTTTTGGGGATTTTAAATTTTAACCTTAATAGCGAAGCGCAAGCTTCCTCTTTGGGGTGAGTAGCGAAGCCATTGCCTGGTTTCTTTAGTATTTTTCCCTTGTCACATATCTGAATGTCTCTATACTCTTATTTCTGTTTATTTCATCCCTATTCATCTACATTTACTTAATATGGTGACTCAGTTTTACAAACATTTTTTTATGGTAAGAAGCTCATATTCTTTGCGTGAGACGTAGGCTGTAAATTACCAGTTGGAAAAATAAAATAAAATTCAAGCATTTATTAACCCCCTGAATGAGGCCTATTAAATAGATGCAAAAGTACTATTTAATAGGCCTCATTAATCAATTTTTACAAAGAGACCTCAAGATATAACTTCCAAACCAAAAGTGCTGCAGCCGCAGGGATCAAATTATTCTAGAGCAATTATGTAAAATCAATAGAGTAAAAGACATAGACTAAATATCATGAAACTAATTAAAAAAAAACCCTCTCATGGAGCAATATCTTTGTACCTCTGCAGGAAAAAGAAGAAAACCTCAAAAATGAACATAAACGAGGACAAAAACGATCGAAGAAAAATTCGTGGAAAAGATATTAGACTACCGAAATGAAGAGTTTAATGACACTTATGTAATTATAAAGGTAGCAGTAGAAAAGAATTTATAACTTATGAAATCATTTTCTAGACAATAATACAGTAAATATGGAATTGACAAATATTTGGAATAATTTTATATTAATCACACATTATTTCTTCATTTGGACTCATACGAATAACAATTTATTCTTTAATATTGGAAAGGTAGTGTAAACAATAGTAATCATTAAACCAATTTGGAAAATAATACACGTAATATATGGTTAACTATATAAAGTTGCCTTAAAATTGTTAGGCTGGCTGTAGGAGAATAGCATAATTCTCCCAAGTTTTGCCCCCCCCCTCCTTTCCGGGCGGGCGGCTTATCAACCCTTCTCCTTCCGGCCCAATATCTGGTGGTCTTCAGCCGGAAGAAACCGTCGGCTATTTCAGCTAACCACCGAATTCCTTCCCGGACTGTTTATTGATAAATGGGAGCCCATCTTCGCTTCCGATAGTTGCCGGAGTTTATAAAAGACGAAATGGAGTAGCTTGACATCTAATCTACGAGGGGCGGTCAATAAGTTTTGCAATTCGGATATAGGGAAACGAGTTATGAGGGAAAGTGTTTTATTATTTTTCAACATAACTACCCTCGACTTCAATGCGCTTGCGCCACTTGTCCTTGAGGCTTCGAATTCCCGACAACCAGAAATCTCCCTCCTGCTGTTCAATCCATTCCTGGACGGCGAGCTGGACATTTCCATCGACCCCAAACCGGCGTCCACGCAGTGCAGCATTGAGCTGGCGGAATAAAAAGTAGTCGCTAGGGGCCAGATCTGGACTGTAGTCGGTGGAGGGGAGATGAAGCTCCTCGAATCCGCACACGCGTAGGGCAGCTTGTGCAACTCTGGCCTTGTGGACTTTGACGACGTTGAAGTCCATCATGGGGCGTGAGGTTTCTAGGGACCCAACGGGCAGAGACCTTGGTCATGGCCAAATTGTGGTGGATGATGTTGATAACACTTCCATGCGATATTCCAAGTTCTCGATCAATTTCTTCGACCTTTACCCATCGTCGATTTTCGAGGATCATCCTATCCACACGGGCCACATTGTCCTCGTTGGTCACGTCTGACGGGCGTCCTGGACGGGAGTCATCTTCAAGGGACTCACGATCATGGCGGAACTCCCTATTCCAGTGCGCAATGGTTGCCTAGGAAGGGGCGGTGTCGGTGTACTCTGCAACCATGCGTTCATGGATCTCTTTTGCATTCTTGACTTCCTTGGTCAAAAATTTGCTAACTACGCGCTGCTCAACCTTCTCCATTGTTGAAAAATTTTTGACTGACGATCTGCGATCAGCTACTACTTCTTAAATAGACAAGGCAGGAGCGTGCGGTTCAAAGTCCTGACTTGTCAAAACTTGTCCTAACACCCCCGCATGTTTTGCCCTACCGATTCGTAAAACTTATTGACCGCCCCTCGTACTTCCGGTGCCCTGAGAACCTCTCCCAAGTTTCGAGTATAAAAGACGAATTCTTTTAATCCTCAGTAGTAAAGCTTGTACAGCGTCTGGCGGGGCAAGAATTGCCATCTATCGGTGTAATGGTAAATCGTCGAAGCATCAACTCTTCAGAGAGGAGATCTGTCCTAGTTAGGGAGGCTCTTTCCCACGTTGGTCTTCAAGGCAGTGCGGACCCAAGCTCGTACTCACGTTAAGAGCCGAAGCTACAGCCTCACTCTTGTTCCCTAGGCGAGAAAACTACATCCTGGCTTTTCTCCGTGACCCTACGCATTGATAGGTCACTTCGGTCCCCCACCTCTCACAGAGGCACCCAAGATTTCTCGGAGTTTACGAGCGTGGGGCCCTCTGTAACATGAAGCTCCCGTCACTGCCTTCTTCCTGCAAGAATCGTGAAGAAATTGTGGGATCAGGTTGCACTCTGGATAACCTACCTCATCGTCTCCACCCCTTATTCCCATACCTTCACTCAATAACGTCCCGCGAACATCAGGTTCCAAGGAACCCCTTTCCTTTCACATTCCGCGACTTCACCGCGAAGTTTACCAGCATTACCAGTGTATAGGGATTTGTATGGTGAATAGTAATTTTCAAGCCAAGTGAGATATCCGAGATTAACTTGTTAATTTATCTCTCAAAGCACATTATTTGTATATATATATATATATATATATATATATATATATATATATATATATATATATATATTTATATATTCTTGTTTAGTGTTCATTAAAACTTTATTTTCATATTGTTGTGTATCTAACTTCATTTGGGTCGCTTGCTGGCAAAATTCATTCCAATCCCTCCGTAGCCAACCTCTAAGCACTCTGAGTCAATAAACCCATTTAGGACACGGGTCGAACGAATTATAAGGAGTAGTACGACGACTCCTCCGCATTCGGGATAATAGGATATATATATATATATATATATATATATATATATATATATATATATATATATATATATAAGAGTCGGGGAAAACTCCAACCACCCCTCGGCCTATTCCTCGACACTGCATTTGGAATTTTATGGTTGGAATTTAATAATACTGGTTTGATTAATTTCGCAATTCAGAGTTACTAAACCAAGGACTACTTTGGTAGGAAACAGAAGTTAGTTCACGGCAGTCAGCCAACTGACTACAGGGTGTCCTTTTGGGTTATATTTGTAAGTTTTCGCATCCACCTCTCAAATCCTGGAGATATCTAAACCAGCTAATGAAATGCACATATAGATTAGAATGACAATCGCTAGTGAACCCGAAGACACCATGGACTGGTCCAAGTTGGTGTGTTTGAGGGTGGGGTCACGTTGGGGGTCGTGAGTTGTCTGGTCAGTATTGTGTTTTTGACCCTAACCTGAGATAGTGGAACCCTTCGGGTCATCATAGGGAAGGGGGAGGGGGAATCTCTGTACGTTAGGACTATATGGATACGAGTACCTCATCCAGAGGGATCCGGAACAGAAGAGAGAATGGGTATGTTGTGATGTGAAGACGCGACTGAAATAACAGTGGTGTTGTAATTAGTTACTGCATTGGATGCGAGTGGAGCTACTCATCCCCGCAGGAGTGATTGTCAGCGTATCCGCCTAATGGGCGGCCAGCTCATAACGCCTGGTTGAACTTGTGCCTCGACGCCAGAAATCCACCGTGGTAACGAGCCATCTTCGGAGAGTTGCGTGATACACATGTCCATAGAACCTTAGTTATTCTCTTCCGTCTGTTACTTTCTTTATTAATCTTTCAAACTTCTGCGCTTCCATTACTTTTATCCATTTTGATCCCGCTTTTTTTTACTTTCTATTTCATAAAGAGAAGTTTGGGGCCATAAGCTACCATGCAGGAGCTACCATGCAGGCGCAATGCAGGTTACTAGCCAGAGGCCCTGAGTGAATCAGCTTTCTAGGGGGAAGTCCCCCCAGCTAAGAAAGTCCCCAAATTCGAACCCGGAAAGGAAATAGTTAATCCAATTCAGCACAAAAATAGCGAAGAATGAATTGGACAAAATTTACTAATTAGTAAATCCCCGCCGTTGCCTTAAATACTGATTACAAATCTTTAGGATAAGAGCAAATAGGATTTTTTCAACTAATAGGCTTCTTCCGTGCGATGGCTTTAAATAGGCTCCATTCACCCCAAATTGGGAAACAAGATTCGTGTTTTTTCTAATTGTGATTTTAGCAAATTTGAATAGGATAAAGTTAAACCTGGTCTCTTTTGCTTCCATACACGCATTTGCTCTACTTTCGTTTACTATACGTTGCTCTAGAGCCGATTGGATATGGCGTTGGTCTCCCAACGTCGCGGTACCGGGTTTGATCCCGAATCCCGACATGAACGGACACAAACGTCAGAGCACGTAGAGATCTGGCTACCAATTGGTGGACGAGCTGTGCTCATCCCTGTATTCGGGTGGGTAGATGTTACATCTCTCACCTCACACATAGCCAATCGCAACACTGCTTTCTTTCCTCTCCAGTCTTCGAAGCGCAACACACACACACACACTCTTTGTTCCAAGGAATCCTGCGGATGTGTATCTATATCCGCATACCTCTGACGCAGAACAGGTCCTTCTGCCCCAGGGCGACTAAGGTTCCACCTGAGTGCTGCTTGAGATCAAAACATGACAGTTCCTGGCACCTCTCCCCAAAGAAGACCGACCCCTGGTGCCCTCGGACTCACCAGCGAATGTCATACTTACCTTTATGTCAATTTCATTATCAGGTCAGGGATCCTGTTGGAAAAGGCAGTTGGCGAACCACTACTGCTACTAAATGTTGCCCTACACTATCGACCGCAAAGATAAACATTCAAAAAAACTACTTCGTAATCTAAAACAGAAATGAACTATCTATTTAAACTTCTATAATAAATTCGTATTAATATCGTACTAAATGCTATATTCCCTCGCTAAATGCATAACCCTCTATATCACACATCCTAGGCTGAGATGGAGAGCGGTGGTCTCCAGCCTTTAAATCGTGTACCTCATCAACAAAGCCGCTTCTCATCTATACCCATTATTCTCCTTTTCGTGTATTCACTTCTCATTTTTCTCTACACCAAGTTTTATTTTAATTTATATTAACTCCTTTTCGTGTATTCACTTCTCATTTTTCTCTACACCAATGTTTCTTTTAATTTATACTAACTCCCAGATCCATTTTATTCATCTCATCATTTTCCTATCGCTAAATAAGTTACACATAGCCACACCCTTTTCTACTTCTACATATTTTAGGTAATCTTTTTAGAGCTGTGACTATTCTATTTATTACACAGCGCAATATATTATCTCATTAGAGCTGGGATGTGTATGGTAGCAGAGTGGTTATCGCAGAAACCTGAAAAGGAAGAGTGCTCGATGGCATAGGTTCGAACCACACCTATTTTTCACTTTCTTGAAAGGGTAAAAGAGTTTATATTATTTTATTACGTTTGTCATCTTTCTTTTCCTTATTTCTTAATCTACGTTTGATAATTTTTTTGTCGTAAGACGATATCCAATGTGTATCATCTTCCCTTATTTTCTATTTGTTATATATATATATATATATATATATATATATATATATATTCTAGGAAAATATTGTGAATTGTTCTATTCATTAATGGATAAACACTTGCTAAGGAATTCTGAGATTTATTGATTAATTACTGTAGGGGCAAATGTTTCCCTCTAAAGCTAACAATGTTATATTCTTTAAAATTCTACAGTCGATCTGTTTATTTAGGTTTTCAAGCGATCCAATTCTTTTTCCCTTCCAATCTATCATAGACAATGGTGAAACAAAAATTGTGTGCGAAATGCAATTGAATGCCTATAAATACAAATTACCTATCTAAATATATAAACTTTAAAACAAGCGTACACGCTCGAATATTCACAAATCGCATATTTATTATACAAGCATCTTTTTCCATTTCTTTTACAATGATTATATACATATATCGTAAACAAAACTGGGCTTTGTCTCCAACAATGGCGCTCGGCATGTAAATATATTTCCACACGTTGTCTGTTATAAATAATTATTTTTTGAGGACTCTCTTACACTGACAGCGGTGCCGAAATACCGAACACAAAAGGTGTTTTTGTTTTGTCGAATCTGATTGTGTTTTGCAGCAGCGATGCTATCGTAAATCCTCGCCCCAGTCCCACTCCCCACACCCTTTGCGCCAAATCCAAATTTGGGCTGTTGGTATAAATGATAGGTTCTAAGTTTGTATAACCCACTGCCATTCGTTTTCATAAAAGAACCCACAGACTCTGTTTTTTTCCATTCGGTATATTTCACTCGCATGTCATTCTCTGATTAACAATTTGTAGTACGCTTTTTTGGTGACATTTTTTTCAGTAATATCGTGAAAGAAGCCAATTCGATGGCATAAGATTAGAGAATTTAGGAGGATCTATAGATGAATATATGAGCCAAAGGATAACTTTTTGCTTCATATAGTTTTATTTCGATCCTTTCGTTATAATTCCTAATTTCCGTTTATCCCTTTTCATTTTTCTTTTTTATTATTCGTATTTAATTTTGCATCTCTTGTTTCCAATTTCATATATGAAAGCAACATATACATTTTGCGGGCTTCTAGAAGAGATTTTGAGTGTTTAAAGCATTCTTTTTTATTTCGTCTAATATTAATAATGTACTGAGTATATTTAACTTGTAGAAAAATATTTAAATCAAATATATAATGGTCAATGGAGTGTTGAATGAACTGGCCAAGTACACTTTTCTTTTAATGTATCAATCCCGTTATGGGTGTTTCTAATTTTTGAAGGCAAAAAGGACTAAGAATCATGCTTCTTTCGCTCGATGACAGGTGAATATAGACAATGGGAGGCAAATACCGCAATGAATTGATATGTCTGCATTTTACTGCTAAACTCCATTATTCAACAGTATATTAAACTCAATTCCAGTTAATTTTGAGTCATTTGTCCCAAATGGCTTAAGTTCCTATTTTTGTACGGTTTATGACTTTTTTTACGAACATATTTTACCATTGTAGGTTTACTCGCAAAGGTCGTTATTAAGTTAGAGAAATTATTACCGTTTTTCTAAGGAGTAAATGAAAACAATTAAATATATTAAATAAATTTTCCTTTTTCTCTAAGGAGTGAAATAAAACAATTAAATATATTAAAGATGACCTTGAGTCAACTAGGTAGCTGTCCTATTATTAAAAACGCCCCCCTTACGCTTTACTCGGCAATGGACACATGACTGGTACCTAGTTTATACGAAATATACGCACTAATAACTTTTCTACCTCTTTAACTTTATTTATTCTCATAATGTTGCAGTGATCGGAATAAGTGATTATCACATCCTGCAACATAGGATGGGTGAGGAAGAACCCACCCAAGGTTAATTAACGTTTCCATGGTGATCCGTGCCCAGGCTGGCCGTGCGGTATCATGATTTCGTTTTAAATTAAAGTGAAAATCAACAAGGCCAATATGACGGTTGTAAGGGGAGATCTGTGAATAAGATAGTGAAATTAGGGAAAGTGAAAGTGTAGAAGATATAATATAGCTGCAGGGGCTTTATTCCTGGGCTTCGATGGGTGTAATCGATTTTATCATGAGAGCAGAATTAATCTTCTTCCCTCCTTTCCTTGATAAAGGTTTCTAACAATTGAAAGCTTAAAATTACTCTATTTATTGCTTGATCCTTTTCGAAATAGCTTATGTATATTATAATTTGTAAAGTGTTTTAAAAACCACGACTATAGGTTAGATTCTAGACCAAATATGTAAACCGCTGGCCCGCCGGCCCGCTGCCCCAATTTGGCCCGTGTGCAACATTTTTTGTGGCCAGTCTAGGCAATTTATTCAAATCGCCATATAAGTTGTCTCAGGAAGTCAATGTTGCAATTTTTATAGTAAAATTAATATTTTACGTTTGTTAACAAAATTAATAAATAGGATCTTCAAATCAATGTATATAACGAATTGAAGTCCCGCCCCTAAATTTAGTGACTTAATCAAATTGTATCAGCATGCATCCAGCAGACTCACACTTGAGTCCTTCGCAAATGATAAGCACGCAAATATTTGCTTCTGAGCCAAAAAAAAGGGACTCGTGTGTGATTTCAACTGTTTTCTTACCTCTTACAACCTCAATATTTTGAAATATTAGGTAATGATTCAGTGTTTACTTAAAAATCTGAATTGTATAGAAGGGGAAACTATCTTAACCAATTATTTCGCATCAATTACCAATGTTTTTAAGTAGTGGACATCTGTCATCGCCTACTGGCAGACTTACAATTGTGCGTTGTGGATTAACACGGTAGATTTTTGTCTGCCACTTCTTGTGTGTTTGTGCACTTCTTAAAGTTTAACTAATTCTCAAAATTTGCAGAACCAGCCCCTTACATTACAATGTACTTCCTCAAATAAAATATCATTCTAAAGAGGGTTTCAGGAGGGGCCTACAAGCCACACTAAACCAGTGTGCCTATTATGTTCTGGTACGGTTGCTGTTCCTAAAGAATATAACGTAAAGTGGCATATTAGTTCTAAGCATTATGAAAATGAGAAACTTACGGGGAAATTTAGAAAGAAAACAAGGTCTGGTGACCAAAGTCGCGTGATCTCACTTATTCTGATTTATGACCTTATGACCTTGCAAACTTTCAATAATACTTTGACTAACCTTGTGAGGACCTAGGTAATTATATCATTCGAAAGAGAATGTAAAACAACATAAGGGTTTCATACTTCGTTAGAATCGGCATATCCGTAAGTCTCGATCTTGTTTTTGATTTGGCAAATTTTATTCTTGAAAACAACTACTCACATTTGTAGGTACAGCCAAAGATTGAGGCATGATTTTTCGCAAATGTTATTATTCAAAGAAAGCTCATTAACGAGAGAGACGAGTAGATTTAGTAAAAAAACCTCTGATTTTTTGTTAAAGAAGTGTTTTCTTTTAAGATCGACTAAGTCCATTTGTAGGTATTTTGGTCCCTGATGAACATCTGAACAAAAATTTATTTGAAAAAAGCGGGAAATCCGAATCTTTGGACTAAAAATCTTGAAATCTGTTAGTGAATTCTGAGCTAATGGCTGCTATCTCTTTAGCATAGGAAATGCATTCTTCATTCGTGTGACTTGCTAATGTTGGAAAGTGGTACATGTCACCATATATCAGCTGTCTTCTCAAAGCTGAAGTTTACTTTGAAAAGCTTTAATATGACAATAAGGTTCATGAACTAACTGATTTTGAGTTTACAGTTTTTAATTGAGCTCGTTCAAACGTGATGTAATATCAACGAAAAGTGCAAGATCACGATTCCAGTCATTATTTTCATTTTCTGGAATAGATTTATCTTTTATTTCCATGAACATACAAATTTCCTCTTTAAGATTATAAAATCGCTGAAGCATTTTCTCTTTGCTTAGCCAACGAACTTCACAGTAATACACCAGTGTTCCATATTCATTCTCATGTTCTTCAATAAACACTTTAAGTTGGCGATGGTTGAGCCCCTTCGGTTTTATAAAATTAATGCACCTCACAACTACCTTCATTGCATTTACAAACTTAAGAGATTTGGCACACAAATGTTTCTGATGTATAAAAGAGTGAAAGGAAATACAATCTTTTTCTTCCAGGTTGACAGAATTTAACTCAGATTTGATTTTAAAAATTTGGCCTACCGTACTTTCGACCATCGGTGGAGATCCATCTGTCGTCATGCTTCCGAGATTATCAAAACAAAGGTTAAATTTGTTCATAGATGACTTCAGTTCAGTTAATATATCATCACCTGTCGTTGTATACTTACTACTACGAAGGCAAAGAATTTATTCAGACACGGAAAAGATGTTATCAATTCTCCGAATAAAATTGCTAGCTGACCAGCTAGCAGTATCCGATATGTAAGGTGCTTTCATCGAGGGTCAACGAAAATATGTCAAATTTGGAAGCTTGCATTGCTAAGCTTTTTTAAATATCTTCTGAATTCTCTTCAATTCCTCACCTAAGAGTTTGATATTATCAGTTTGATGATATCCGTTTGATGATATCAGAATCGGCCGAATATTTACCATTTTATCAGCAAAACAAAATAATTCTGATGCCATCAAACTGGTAATAAAATTGAAACTATTTGGCCGCTTCGGATATAATCAAACTGATATCATCAAACTCTTTCTTCTTTCTGGATACAAAACTCCAGCAACAGAGAATAAGCACTCTTAGACAAATTCGCCATCTGAGTAGCTTTGAGAATGTTTGGCAATTATTTCAAACACAATATAACTTGCAAGCACAATATCATCAGACGTTTTCTGTCCTTTTGAAAAAAAAATAGAGTCATCCTTTTAGTCTACTGCATCAATTTTTCAATTTTTCGTTGCGGGCGACTCTATCTATATCTTACTTACTATGTCGGTCAGTCGGTGGGTCTGTCCCCGTTTTGCTTTTTTGTTGTTTTGGTAATATAATTGTAGCTATTCAGCCAATTCTAACGAAATTTGAAACCCTTATGTTGTTTTACATTCTCTTTCAAATGATATAATAATTGCTAAGGTATTCCCAAGGTTAGGCCGGAAATTATTTTGCAATAACATAATAACTATTCAGTAGATTCTCACGAAATTTGAAACCCTTATGTTGTTTTATTTTATATTGTCTTTCGAATCATATAATTACCAAAGTCTCTCCAAGATTAGGCTGCTAAGCGTTCCTTTTATCAACCTAATCGTAACATCCGTAAATTTCATGCCAAAAATCTATTAGCTTTACCTTTAAACCAAATTTTCATTAAATTACCTCGTTTACTAAAACCTTTGAACATAAATGTTATTTTTAAATATGAAAACACTATCCATTGCCTTCTCGTAAAAAGTTCACCCCCTAAACCAGGCATTGTATATTCTATTCGTTGCAATAATTGTGAAAAGTGCTATTATGGACAGACAGGTAAAGAATTGAATGTTAGAGTTAAACAGCACCAAACTTATGTTTGTAATCTTTGTCAACAATCTGCATTATTTTTACATATCTATAGTCAGGATCATACTATTAATTGGAATAGTGCTAAACCTGTTATTAAATGTACAAACTACATTTCAAGAAATATTTTGGAGTGTATCTCTATTAATACTTTCCCAAATTTTAATATTAGCCCTGGATTGTTTAGCCTAGATCCTATCATATCTAATTATATTAAATCACAAATTAAAGTGTTTAAAGAATTTGTACCTCCTAGTTAGGGTTTTGATACAGGTAGCCGTTGTAACCCCCCACTCCTTACTATTTAAAACATTGTCTGTCCTGACTTATGTTATTCCATGAAGAAGTCTTTTAGAATAAAGACGAAAGCGCTCGGAATCGTTTTCCAATTTTCCTTGTTGGTGTTATTTATCATATATATATATATATATATATATATATATATATATATATGCATGTTTTATTAAAGACCAGGTCCAGCTGAGCTTTGATTAACTTTCTTCTTTGCTTCTCTATTTTCTTATTATACTTTTTTCGCCTTGCGAAAGGTTATGAATAAGGGTTCCAATATTCATAGTTTATTGCAGTTGAGCTTTCGGTCACGTTTGACCTTCTGAGCGAAATTATTTTACACTGTTTAGACATCTCGAAACCTTAGATTTATATACTAAAGTTAATCCTGTGTTTAAAGATAATACTATGGATATCAAAAAGGAATGGGGGCAAGGTTCATATTAGGACACTTGGGGAATGAGAATTTTATTAGTATTGACCATTTAATCCGTCAAGAGTTTTAAGTCTTACTAATGAAAAACAAGCTTCTTGAAAAAGAATCCATCCTAAAGGCTACAAATATGGTATACAAATTTGAATGCCCCCATGAGGACTACAAGCTTCATCAATACAACCAATATATAGGTATGACCCCCACCACCCTCAGCCGACGCCTAAAAAGGATGAATCGAAGCACACTACAATGAAGGATATAATGAACAAATTACAAGACAGATTCTTGTTCAAAACACTACCATCCTCAGAAAAAACTCGGATCTCCGACGCCTAAAGATTCTGAAGGCTCTCTCATCAGAGAGATGGGCCCGAACCTGAATACACAGCAAACCAGCTCGGAACGTGTATTTCACTTTTTCTGCTAAAAGAAAAGCGAACCTATACGAAGAATCAAAGAATGAAGACGAAATTCCGTCACTTTTCACCCCTCGAGAGGAGCCCACCCGAATCCATTGATCTATTTATCATCATCCTCATGCTTGACAGCCAAATCGACTGGGACTCTGCAGGTCGTTCGAGAAGCCCTATGGAGCGAACAAATAGACAAAATTATGGAGTAAAAAAGGCTCCCGTCGAGGACCGAGCCTGGGAGACCCAAAACCGAGAGAGGGGTTCTTATCAGAGCTTTGTACACAGAACTAAAAATCGCTATAACCAAACTAATTGATGAGCCAAATGGATACGTCGCACTGCGCCACAAGCAAGAAGACGTGGAAATGTTAGTGGCACTGGAAGGAATTAGAACTCTGGGAAATAGCGTCCTGGCACCCAAATTATCGCCACAACTGCTAGCCAATCGTTCCTTCGTGTGTAGAGAAGTAGACCTCTACGTGGGATCACACACCAAGGAAAAACTTAAAACGGAGTTCAAGAACGAAAACCAACATCTAAAAATAACAGAGATAGTAAAAATTGGTTACGACACCCACGTATTCAAAGTGGTGTGCTCTACAACAAAAATGGCCAACAGGGTGGTGCAAAATGGCCTTCTGGTATTCGGTGTGAGAATTCCGCCTAAAAACATAACTATCAAAAAAGTCATTAATGTGTAGAAATGCTTCCAGTGCTATGCACTAGAATAACATGTTACCAAAAAATGCCCCAATAAAGACAGGAAAGTGTGTTTAGAGTGCAGGAATGATGGTCATTACTTTCGAGAGTGTAAGGAGACTAATTAAACTGTCAAAACTGCCATGGGGTCCACACAGGACAATAGCCATCAACCTCCCGAAAAGAAAAGGCATAATAGCCAGAAAGGAGCGAGAAGAGAGTCAAGAAAAAGAAAAAATAACAAATCACACATACGCTAAGGTGGCCAAAGCAGCAGTGAAAGAAATTAAACGGTCCGAAGAGCAAAAGATTAAAATACACGTTATTAACGGAGCCTGGCTCGATATCCTGGCATGCATAATGTACGCATATGTTCATAATTTAGCACAGCCAGGAACTTTTGTAGACTCACTCAACCTTCTACTTGAAAAGAATGGGATAAGGAAGATGTGGTTTCCGTCCAACCCTCTATCGACACTTCTCTACAGAGACACGACTGGCAAAACCCTCCACGTAAAGGACATGCTGGAGGTTGGTGCCACACTATAAGAAAAAGAAATAGCTGAAGAGACAGAGGAAACTGCAGAAGCGGAGAAGGAAATTGAAAATTTTGATAAAGAAAGAGAAACAAAAAAGAAAAGGAAGGCAGAGTAAAAAACGAAACAAAGACAAAATAAAGAAGAAACTACTGACTCGGAATCCTCGTCTGAAGCAGATAATGAAGAGTGCTCTTGGTTCGAGGTAAAGGACTTCAAACTTTGCATCTTTGTGCATTAAGCCTATCTCCTACCAAAAGGGCCCAGACCAGCCGATATCAGGAAAGGGCTGGAAAAAGGTACATGCAAATGGGCATACATGACGGAGCACGAGGACGGAACAATCGAAAAATTGATATGGGAAAATCGTCATGAACTTATTTTGTCTTTGTTTCGTTTTTTACTGTGCCTTCCTTTTCTTTTTTGTTTCTCTTTCTTTATCAAAATTTTCAATTTCCTTCTCCGCTTCTGCAGTTTCCTCTGTCTCTTCAGCTATTTCTTTTTCTTATAGTGTGGCACCAAGAAGAGTCAAAGAAGTAATAAAAACCAACATATAAAGACTAACACCGTTACCAAGAGTGGACAGCAGTGGAGATGACCAAATATGACTGGGAGCCACAATTACGTCAGACGAAATTAAAGACGCCATTAACACCTTTAAGCAAAAGGCACCCGGAACAACAGGCCTAACAAATTACAACTTTTAAAAGACCCCCGGAAAACATAATTAAAGGAATAACCGACTTATTTAATGCCTACCTAAACATAGGCGCCTTCCCGGAGAAGTTCAAAGTAGCGAAGATGGTATCCCTACCGAAACCGGGAAAACCAGCAAACTTAGTCTCGAGCTATAGGCCGATTTCTCTGCTGAACTTCCTAGGAAGGTCTTCGAAAAAATAGTAAATGGAAAACACAATAAACATCAATTCGGCTTTAGGAAAGAAAGAGACTCACCTATGGCTCTTGCCATCATAACTGAAAACTAGCACAAGCTACCAGCGGAAAGGGATACGTGGACGTGGTCCTCCGCGATGTCAAAAAGTCCTTCGACAAAGTCTGGGTTGAAGGACTGAAATACAAACAACTTCAGCTCAACCTCAGCATCAGGATGCAGAGGTTACTGGCTTATTACGTAACCAATAGAAAGGCATACATAACTATAGAGGGACAAGAAGGTCCTACCTTCAATCTTCAAACCGGAGTCCCGCAAGGGGAGGCCTGACCCCAACCCTCTACTCCATCTTCACGGCCGACGTCTCAGCCCCAATTTCACCGGATTGTATGAACATTCAATATGCAGACGATATCACCCAAGTAATCTTATCACGCTCCACGAACCCCAGATGGCAGGCAAGAAGCACTGAACGAGAAATTAAAAACATAAATGACTTCGAGAAAAGATAGTAGATCAAGACTAACGTAAACAAATTCAAAATTATTCCTATCCTTAGAAGCAAAAAGGACCAAATTAACATAGAGGGTACTGAGTACCAATACTCAAACGAAGGAAGTGTATTAGGCCTACACTTAGGAACAAGAGGGTATAGTAAACATGCAAAGACTAGGATCGCCAAGGCAAACTCGGGCTTAAGTTTGATTTACACCCTTAAGAAGTTGAGTCCAAAAAGAAAAAGGAAATTGTATAAAGCATTTGTCGAATCGGTTCAATCCTTCGCCTCATATAAAAACTGCATCCGACAGTTAAAAGGTGCTAAAATAAAATTGGCAAAGTCGAAATATAGCCTGGTCTTTAACAAAGCATGTATAGAAGAGAAGCTAATCCCATCATACACCGATATATATATATATATATATATATATATATATATATATATATATATATATATATATATATATATCCAACTTCACCGCAGGAAAGAGAAAACGGAATAATTTTTCTTCGGAAATAGTTATTTCTTACTTCGAAAAAATCCCAGCTGGGGTGGGATTCAAACCGTGCACATTGAGTCATCGAGCAACCGTTTTCTCTTTCCTGCGGTGAAGTTGGATGATATATATATATATATATATATATATATATATATATATATATATATATATATATATATATATATATAATATTATTGTCATGGCCTACTTATAGAATATACCCCAATATATTTCATAAATACCTGAAAAAATACTTAGTTTTTTTATTTAAATATTACGGTATGCGATTGACATTCTTGAAGTGAATTTGGCCCGAATTAAGATGAAAAATATCTTCTATGGCCTGAAAGATCATAAAGGTTGCCCATCCCTACTCTAAAAGATATTAATTTTAATTCAAAATATAATACATAAAGTTTGATAGGTTTGTATGTTAGTATCTCAACTTTCATATTTCTTGTTCTATTTTCCATATTTATTTTTTTTTTGTTTTTTCTCTTCATTAAGTAACCCGGACGTTTCAAGTATCTTATTTTGGTCACTATGAACCTCCCTTACCTTTTCACTTCTCCTAATTTCACCGCCCCCTTTGCATTTTGACATTTTTCTCACCTTGATCTTTCATGTGTGTTTGCAGTTTTGTCACTGCAAGGTGGGTTTTGTTACGGATTTTCGTAAAGGTTTGTACGCCTCTGCTGCATGAATGATCGTGTCTTCTCTGCATTTGCTCCTAAGCTGTGGAATGCTCTGCCTGCTACAATACGTTTCTCCTTTTCACCCGGCGCTTTCAAGCGTGCTCTATAAAGCTACCTCTTCTGCCAGGCCTTTTGCTAGTCGATAAAGGGGCGTCCTGCAAAAGTCCTCAATGGCGCAAAATAAAGCCTCTAATTATAATTTTATTATTATTAATCTAGCTTTGTTATCTGCAATGGGATCAAGTTGATTTTGCATTATAGCAGATTTATCTCGATTTGTTTTTAGCTCCACCAAAAGATTTAGCTGAGGTATATGTAATTGCTCATGTATATTTGTATGTTTATATTTCTGTCTGTTTGTTAACACGATATCTCAAAATGATATTCACGGATTTCAATGGGATTTTGTGGAGAAGTGTACCCCCTTCCTATGGAAGAATTAATTAGAATAAGGGTAGTATCCAAAACCAGATTCCAATTCTGGATTACTTATTAACTTCCTTTAACAGAGCGAAATGAGGCATTTTCTATCATTTTTTTTTTTACAATGTCATAAAAATAATGTCTAGTTAAATTGAAAATACCCATGGATGGACAATTTCTGAATTTTTACAACATATACAATTTGATCTGGATCCGGATCTATCAGATAGAACTATATATATTTTTATGGTTAATCTGGTAAATACGTCTGCACCAATGTCTAGCTGAGATAAAGTTCGGTAATTTGACTGAACCCATCTTGACTAACTTTTTGAAAACGTTCTGTATTTCTTTCTATGGTCTTGTCTTGGCAATGATCTTAAAGGTTGTTCTATCAATGATCTATTATTGGATATAAAATATCATAATGCTCTAAAGAGTATATTTAATTTATCGACAAATAAGGTAATAATTTTGTTTGCACCTTAGAATTTTTTTAACCTTTTTCCATTTTATTAACAATGAAACTTTGTCTTGGTCTTCAAAATTGTAAGTCATCAGCTACTTTGTTGATATGAACAAAGTGCAATTTATATTTATATAAAATAGCTAAGTTAAGTGACAGGTATTTAAATTTTCACTTATTGATTCTCTCCCAAACCTTAATTTATCGAAAGGGAATTTGGAACTTAACCCCGTGGTTAAGTCACTTATTGCATCCCGAAGACGTATCACATAAACTTCAAGATGCCTCAGCCCCTCTTTATAAATATTGCTTCTATATTTTTGTGCTTGTCTCTTTCTATATCTTTCTTGAAGTTATTTTCTCTTCTTGCTCTCATTTTGTATATAAGGAAGGTGTTAAAGTTTTATCTGCCAGTCTTTGTATAGCTAGAGGATAGAGCATGACTGTCCTAAATGAGTCCTAAAAAAGTCATTCTCTCTCAAAGGTGTTTGTTTTTTATTATAATTCCCAGACTTTTTGCATAAGTCAAATAAATAGCGAACAAAGAGATCATTCCAAGATAATAGACGACTAAAAAATGTTGGCACGGAAATATTATAAAGTGCATGACCGCTTTGATAATGATATGGAAGTGATTTTGGCATGAATTCATTGTGTACAGGAAGAGTAGATACATTACGCTAACCACCCATATCAGTGTGTTGCGCTGTCTGTATATTTTCTTTAGTCTATAATCCTGTTTATATATCAATAAAACCTATGTAATTTACTTTATAAGATAAAAAAAATCGGTCTAATTTAAATTCAGGAGTAGAGGCACAATTTTTGCTTGTGTGCCTTTTTTGTCGATCAATAAAGACAAATTTGATTGAACGTGTAAGCGCGTAGATATATGTATAAGTGCGAATTTTAACAGTTGTGTGCCGGCAGAGCATCTACAATTTTCCGTATTAGTAGTCTATTGTACGGTAGGCAAGACCAGTACTAGGATTTCCTAGTGGTGATGGGGGTAGGGGGATTTTTGAATCCCACAACGAATTATCCATTCATCCATCTCGCTCCGGGCGACAACATTCAATTTGACGTCGTAAAGAACTCAAATGATCAGAAAGTGAGGGAATGATTACAGAGAGAAGAAAATGGATGATAACACATGTGCGCACACTCATAGTTGAACGCAGCTACGCTCTGCCTCCCATGTATGTAAATGTGAAGGCAAACGCCAGATGAACCGAGAGTGCGAATGAACGCTAAAGATGAGACTTCCGAACATGATATAAATGGAAATGAACATCGGTTATTAAGTGCCGTTAAACTTGCGCAAGACGCGCTCTTTCCCACACTTATTCACATATCTACACATACTGAAATTTGTCTTTATTGATCGACAAGAAAGACACAAGCAAAAATTTTGGCCATTACTCATAAATATATTTAAGACATTTTTTATTTCATAAAGTAAATTATCTGAGTTTTATTAATATACAAACAATATTGTAGATATATTAGTTACACCACGAGAGATAAAATTCATTTTCCTCATTCCTTAAGGTTAAATTTGCGCGCCACAGAATGAAATATTATAAATTCCCTTTCTTTTTTTACGGGGGGGAGGCGATGTGAGAATCCAAATGAGTCTATCGATAGATAAAGCGATTCCTCCACCCCCCAAAGGGTTGGATCTACGTCCGTAATCTTGGTTATTAAAAGACTTATTTAAGGGCTGCATCTGAGTACGTTATGGGTGACGCACTTTTAAGTCCTGTTTCAGCCATGGAGGGTGGAATAGAAAAGGGGTTTTATTCAGCTGTGAAAATGATGGAATACAACCATGAACGAAAGTATTTGACGGGAGAGAATGAAAGAAAAGAATTAAGTATTTCTAGATTTCTTAGAAGACAAACTCGGGCTATAGACATTCCACACGGAACAATCGTGGCATAATGGATAAATCGTTGTATTTCCACGCCTGGGTACTCGAATCAATTCCAGATTCTCACATGGGGAACCAGCCAACCATAGGTTGAAACCTAAAGAGGCTCATTCCCTTAATCACACACAAGCTCGCGCGATCACCAGCAATTAAAACGCTATTTTCTTCACTTCTTTCCTCCGCACACAATTAGTTTTTGCATCAGCAGTACTAGCCGAAGGTATTACGCGTCCACACTCCCCTGATATTGAAGTGATGGTTCTTCCTTGAGACACAGTTGGTTCATTTACGGTACTACAGTCCGTAAATGAACGGAACGGGTGACGTTAATAAATACCTTCCACACAATTTAACTTTCACAATGTCTTTACTAATCTATTTAAGTTTGTATATTGCTGCTTCGGGGGGATCTTATGTCTGGGGTTTGGAAAGTGACCATATAACATCAAATAATACCCTTAAAATCGGGGTCCCTTGCCAATAAAATAGTAAGAGTTAAGCAGACGGGAATCAATGATTATATTTATTATTATTATTTTGATCATTATTATTTATTATTAAAAACGGAAACTAATGCGAGACTCTACACCGGCACGTCTTTGAAGATTTGCAAAGAAAGGAGTGGAGTTAGGGAGAGTGAAAAGGTGTCCAAAGTACACAGATCCAATGACAAAAGAAGGAAGCAGCGGCTACCGCAGGTAGAGCTTTCAAATATCCGGAAAAGCAATATAGACAATGGTTATTGGATATTACCCAGCAAACTCGCTTACAAGACCGTGATCAAGCGAATCTTTTTCTTTTGTAGGGGCCTTTGTCCACCAGTGAGGAGGGGCAAGCTGCTTGTGAGATATATATATATATATATATATATATATATATATATATATATATATATATATATATATATATATATATATATATATATATATATATATATATATATATATAAGAATCCAACAAACCGCAAGAAACAGAAAACGGGAACCCTAACAAAACGAATTTATGAACATAAAGGTGATGTCAGATGAGGCAGTACCACATCCAGTATTTTTAATCATATTAGCAATTTCAACCACCAAATTGACTATTCAAAGGCACAAATCATATATAATTGTAAAGATTTCCGCAAAAGAAAAATAGTAGAATCTATATTAATAGAAGAAATTCCCAATTTTAATTTGTCAGATGGGCAATTGAAATGCAGCCCTCATTTCCGTAACCTCATCGTAAACAGCTTAGTCAACGATCTTAGACTCGCACCCCCTGATTAATGACCTTTTTCGCCCGTTTTGTGTTTCTTTGTGTTTTTTCTTTTTGTTTTTTTCTGATCTGTCTTTTGTAACAATTGCATTCTCAGTATGCGACTGAAGACGGTATTAAACTTTGGGCTCCTATACAGTGGTTTCACTATCATATATATATATATATATATATATATATATATATATATATATATATATATATATACAGAGAGAGAGAGAGAGAGAGAGAGAGAGAGAGAGAGAGAGAGAGAGAGAGAGGTCTTCAAAACTTCAGATGTCAGCTGACAACACCTTGGAGGTTGCTGATGCTGATATTGATAATTAATTAGTACAATGATCTACATTTTAAAATCTGTCTTGAAATATTTGTACACATTTATCTTTGTTCTCTGTCTTTATTTGAGTTTTTTATCTTTTTATATCTTTCTAATGCTCTTTTATCTTTTTCTCCTCAAGTCTCTCTAAATTCTACACCTGAATATGTAAAATTGAATTAAAAAGCTCCACAATTTACCGTTGATTTTCGATATTGTGGTGGAAAAACCTTTATTTCTATATCAAACATAGACGAACTCATGAAAAATTCATAGTTATCTAAATCTTTAATTTTTAGATGAGAAAAGAGCAAATAAAATCAGCAAATGATTCAGTCCTGGTTTGTTTTAAACGAGATTTCTACCTTAACCTCTGATTTAAGAGACTCTCTGGGTGAGCACGAAAAGTGTATGAACGAAAAAGGGGTGGGGTGGGGGGGGGGGTAAAAAGAAGTAGAGTATGGCGTGGTTTGACCGATAACTCGAGATGACTCGCCCTAAATCACTCAGCCAACCTGTAGGTTAAAAAGAGCTAACGTCCAACCTGGCTACTAAGCCCACCTGCTTAAGGAGCCGCCACGATCAAAGCAGTCCTCTTCTCTTCTCTGGGATGTACCTTAATGAGCGTCATCACCGTCAACCCAACCATTAATCAATTAAGTTAACTTAACACAAGTTTGTCGGGAGCAAGAGTAGATTTTTGAGTGGTGAATCCTGAATTTAAGCCCATATTGATACGGTTGCGCAAAATAGGTGGTAACAATTGCTGTCGACTTTACTTTCGTTGCCATATACATTTATAAGTCGTTAGCGAATGATACAGTCACGGCCAAATGTTTTCGAACATTCAGAGATTAGATATACGCAGGGTCGTAATGTTTTTATTTACATATCAATATAATAATAATAATAATAAGTATTTATAATGCGCCCTTCAGGGCTGTTAGCCCTCACAGAGCGCAGGTTGTGTAGCGAGTGTAGAGAAAGTTTACAGGGGAGAGAAGGCAATTCTGAAGAGATGAGTCTTCAGGAGACGTTTAAAAGTAGCAAGGGAGGGAGAGGATCAGACTTGGGCAGGAGGGGCATTCCAGAGTCTAGGAGCACAAACTGAGAAGGAACGTTCACTCATCGAGCAAAGGACAGAACGAGGAGTGTTCTGGATGGGAACGAGGTTAGACCGGAGTGGCCGAGGAATTTGACGACGGAAGAGGGCAGAGGAGAGATAAGGTGGAGCCTCCAGGCTTAGGGCCTTGTAGGTGATGAGAAGAATTTTATAGTGGGTACCTCAGTGAATAGGTAACCAGTGTAGCTCCTGTAACAGAGGCATCGAAGGAGAGAACCTTGGGCGGCGAAGGAGGATCCGAGCAGCATAGTTTTGAACTAGTTGTAGGGGCCGAAGTGACTAAGAAGGAAGATTCTCTAGAAGAGAATTGCAGTAGTCTAAGCGTGAGGTGACGAAGGCATGAATAGCAGTCTCAAGGCTTCGTCGGTCAAAATGGGATCGAACATTTGAAAAGTTGCTGAGGAAACCGAGGGAAGACTTATCGATACGATGAATGTGCAGTTTAAACGAGAGTTGCTCGTCGAAAATAACACCAAGATTCCTGACGGTAACAGAGAAGGCGCCATTGGTTTCCCCAATCAGGAAGAATGAACAAAATACAAAAGTTGCCAAAACATGCATCATCAGCAGCATCAAATATATGAGCAAATGAAGCTCTGTCAAAATTATAGCAATAGCAAACCAATTCAGAAAACTTAGTAGTGTGCCGAGTCCCTTTGTAGTGATGAGAGCATTTATTCTTCTAGCTATGCTCTCAACGATGGTGCGACATCTGAGGGGAGTGTTGCTGACCCACTCCTCTAATATGACTTCCATCATAATCACAAACGGTGAGACGACCCAGCTCTGAACTTGACATACTGTCCCATACCAATACAGAGCGGCCACGATGATTTCCTGTTGGCACACTTCACTCTCGATTTCACTACTTCCTTGGGTTTCTGCGGACTCTAACGTTGCCTGCAAACGAGAAAACCTGGAACGTAGTCTCGTTGGAGCATAAGACGTTCTTACTGACGCATGGTCCCTGATCAGTGAGTACGTGCCCAAGCCAGTTGACGTCACTTCTGACTAAGGTTGATCAGCGGCTTCCTGTGGGCTTTGCATGACTTCACGATTTGGCAAGAGGTGACCTCGGACTGTTCTTACGGATTGATTAGCCTCTTTCCATTCATGTTGCAGCTGGTCTTCAGTTTTCTTACGATCCCGAATGTTCACATGGCGCAGAGACCTCTCTTTGCGCTGCGTACTGACATTGGGTCGTCCAGAACGAGGTTGGTCTTTGCTGTCTTCACTTTCTCGAATCCTCTTCAACACTTCTGCAACACCGGAATGTGTTACCCCGAGGCTTCGAGCGATTTTTAGACAGCTGAAACCATACTCGTACAGCGTGTTTATCTAACTTCTTTCTTCCATGGTATGTTTATGTTTTTTGTCATTACCATATACTTATCAAATCAATTCGACATAAAATATGATATTAATTAATCTACAAATATGGTGTGTTATATAAAGAAATTTTGCCTCTAACACTCCGCATAGTGATAACAGAATTTCATCATTTCACTAGCATCTCTATTTTACATATTTAAAAAAAAGTTATAAGTAAGCTTGAGCTTCGATTTTGGTTTCAATATGTATTATACATCTGCATACAAACGTACGTCAACATAATAATTGAAAATCATATGACACGTGATTTATAGATGTATTTATAGATGGTAGCTATGGTGATGAGCGTCGTGGTCATATAAGCGATGACCGCTTAATGACACAGGTTCAAATCCAACTTCTTTATTTATTTTCATATAACGGTTAAAATAGTTTGCCCTATCTCTCCGTTCTCTACTTCTCCCATTTTCCTTCTTAAGCTTTTATTGGTTGATGTAATATTCTCCTTAGCGTTTTTTTCGGGTTGTGTTACCAATTTCCATTTCCTTGGGCCTTTAAATACGTACAACATATTCATATAGTTACTGAAGGAATAAAAAAATTCCAAGTGTCTGAAAACTTGGCCGCTGATGTATATGCCACATATAGCAACTTCAATTGACATGTTAAAGCAAGTGTAAAAGAGAGGAATATGCTAGAAATGACCAATATACTTAAAATATAGGTGGGTTCATGTTGCCTTGAAAAGATCTTGAGTGAGTGGGTTCCGTGAAACGGTCTTAATTGAGGTGGGTTCCTTGAAAATATCTTAATTGGGGTAGATTTCTTGAAAGGATTTTAATTGAGGTCGGTTTCTTGAGAAGATCTTAATTGAAGTGGGTTCCTTGAAAATATCTTAATTGAGTTTAGTTCCCTTAAGAAATGTTAAATCAGGTGCGTTACTTGAAAACATCTTAATTGAGGTGGATTCCTTGAAAATATCTTAATTGAGGTGGGTTCCCGGAAAATATCATAATTGAGGTAGGTTCCTTAAAAATATCTTAATTGACGTGGGTTCCTTGAAAATATCTTAATTAAGGCTGCTCCCTTAAAGGATCTTAAATGAGGTGGGTTAGTTGAAAAAATATAATTGAGGTTGATTCCTTGAAAACATCTTAATTAAGCTGGGTTCTTTGAAGGGATCTTAATTGAAATGGGTTCCTTGAAATGATCTTAATTGAAGTGGGTTCCTTGAAATGATCTTAATTGAGGTGGGTTCCTTGAAAATATATTTTAGGTGGGTTCCTTGAAAATCTGATATCTTAGGTGGGTTCCTTAAAATGATCTTAATTGAGGTTGGTTCCTTTTGAGGATTTTAATTGAGGTGGGTTCCTTGAAAAGATGTTAATAGAAGTGGGTTCGTTGAAACGATTTTAATGGAAAATTCTTGATAGCAACAAGAGCGATTTAAACCTGATTTCATTATCAGCAGCAACCACTTTTGGACACGAGTATGTTGACGCGCATCATCGCCATAGACTGCATGACACAAGGCACTCGTAAAAGCCCCACCCGTTATGAGCAGTTTTTATTCCTTCTCGCAGGGAACAAACTTTTCTATTTACAGGCCAGTAGCCCCTACTCGCCTTTTAGGACACCCGCTGGAGGACGACATTGGTAGAATCCTGTCGAACAAACTCTTATCCCATCCCCGAATTCGCTTGTCGATAATATATTCTAACGTCTTCTTTACTTATTATATATAAATATATATATATAAATTATATATATATATATATATATATAATATATATATATATATAAATATATGATGGCCTAATTGAGCTTGATGAAGCGTTAGTATATGATGGGTCATATATCTTAAATAATCTTTAGGATATCATGTTTATAAATACCCAAACAATACCTCCCAAAAGGTATTTTTTGTATATATTTCTAGATATCAAAAAAAAACTTTCCGCAAGATAGTGTTTATATATATGTTTATAGATGCTAAACAAAACCTATCGCATTGTATTCTTTGTATATGTTTTTAGACGCCCCCTACCCCCACGCAAGTTATTTATATATGTTTATACACGTCAAAAAAAAACATCCCGCAAGTTATTGCTTGTATAGGTTTCTAGACACCAAACAAACCCCAGGCAAGGTATTGTTTGTATAAGTTTCTAGACGTCAAACCAAACTTACCCCAAGGTATTGTTTGTATGCTTCTAGACGCCCCAAGAATGTACCACAAGGAATTGTTTGTATGTGTTTCTAGATGCCAAACAAAATCCTAAGGCAAGGTATTTTTTGTATGTATATTGAAGGCAAACAAATCTTACCGCAAGGGACTTCAACTTAGTACATTTAGTAACTACTGTTTTTTATGTTTCTAGACCATTCAAAGGCCTTACACTCCTAACATTGCGGATTTCTAAAGATGGCTATAGCAACCATTTACATCATTATCCTCTCTCCGTTTGAATAGAAATATTTATGTATATTGGTGTAAGAGGTTATTAAACCCTCTGAAAAAAATAATATTTTTACTTTATGTAGCCCCAGAAATAAACCGCATGCAATTTTTATATATATTTTCATCATTTTTGCATATGTTCCGGTTATTGCAGTGACATTGCTAATTTTTAATGTTGCGGCCTAATTTTACCGCAATATCACGTCTTAATTATGTTTGACTTGTGTTTTGGAAAGAAATGGGGAAAATACATTACGCTAATTATCAAATTTCACCGGAATAATGCCCAAATGGCTAATAGGACTCCAAAATTTAGAGAATTTTCTATTTAAACCGCTCGGGGAAATGTGTTCCCTTTCGAAGAGGTGTTTTTCATGAACTCGTTGCTTATCGTAATCACGAAGCGTTTGTCAAACACCTCTGGGAAAAGGGTTTGCTTAAGCTCGTCTCGCGATCACCGAAAGATTGCTTCTAATTACTTAATCTTCTCTGTCCAATCTTATTTCATGTATATCCGAGACAATATCTTTGTTCACAAAGAGCAGTAAACATGAGAAAAACAATACATAGCGATACCTGTGAACGGAAATCGACAATGTTTTCGTTTTTTATCTAAATTTACTTTTGGAAGACAAAGATGCTGAGCGTAAACAAAGAACAGAACCTGATATTGTGGGTATTCTTTGAAAGAGAATAAAATTGCATGACTGAACGGGAAAGAGGTGCAATTTTGCGTGTGGAAAGTTGGCTCCAATAGTAACGTGGAACATAACTCTGAACCATATACTAATTTATCACATCTTTTTGAATAGTAAACAACCGTTTTTTATAGCAATATTGGATTCCTTGCGCACAAAAAGACTTGAGTTGATAAGAAACAGAATAAAAAGGAAACTGAGTTTATACTCAGAAAATAATTATAATCGGAGTTGAATTTAATGTTTTGGGACTATCATTACCGGGACAATATATATATTAGGGTAGTTGGGTAGCAGTCTTTCCTGAATGCAAATTTTGTTGAAGACCATTGTGTATTTTGCCTTAATTAATTTCCTTTGGTAACTTTCTCTTCTTCTAACTATCTCTTTTATTCCATCTTGTAGATGGTGTATCACTTGTCTAGTATTCATCTCTTTTTTAAATGAAGGTATTTGGTAAAAACCAAACTAAGTTGCTAAGCTTTCGATCTTATTTAGTTTGGTTTTTACCTTAAGGCCGTGAACATGTTACGGTGAACCGTCCTGCTAAAAGACATAATCCGCCGTCTTCGTGATCTTTCTCACCCAAAGCTTTAGAGTACATAGCACATTTTCTCAGCAGGGGGTATTTTTCTTCTGCTATTAAGCTCCCAAAATTGCCACTGAATGCCCTTGTTTTAATTTTTAGATCACTTTGAAAGAATAAAACTTATCATTCTAAGTTAGCTATATACAATTTATATAATCCTCAATTTTTTGTTGCAATTTCCTCAATATCAATTTTTTTCAAATGAAAACCGCATCAATTCCACAATAGGCTTCAATATTTTCAAAGTCTATGAAACGTTAATCAAATTGTTGAATGAGGTTTCTATCTCCCAATATTGTTTTCTTGGGGCTTGGTTAAGTAGTGTTTCACTTCAGAGCGTTGCAGTTGGGAGAAATAGAGTTTGAGAGATTCGGGAATGTTGGAAAGCATTTATAACACTAATCATTTGAGTTGTTTTATCTTTGCTTTAGAATTCAACATTGAGTTCGCTTAATTTAGCGATAATATCAGTAAGGAAAGTTAAATCAAATAACTAAACTTTAGTTTTCAACTCATTGTAGTTATCACATCTTACAGCCTGAATCTCTTTGTTTTTAGTCAGTAAATCCTTAAATGTTTGTAGAAATTCGCCTCTGCAGAGCCAGCTTACATTAGTGAGCATAAAGGATTTGTATATTCAGAATTGTTTTCTTTCTAATTGATTCTTAAAGAGACGATTTTGTGTAATGTCTTTCATGTTTAAGCTTTTTCTACAGAGTGCCTTTTGGTGAATTATGAAATGAAAATTAAGAAAGTGTGGGCAATTCTGTCATTCTTACAAAAACTAACAAACTCTAAATCGCAAACAATCATAGACGGAGCTCCATCCGTGGTAATAGATACAAGTTTTTCAATGGGGATTTCATTGTCATCAGTAAATTCTAGAAATGTTTTGAAGATGTTTTGTCTCTTTCAGTAACCTCTGATGATTCATCGAATTGCAGCAAAACGAAAATACACTTATCTATGTCTCTCTTTAACTTCATTCTTAAATCTTTACCCATTTCTTCTGTTTGTCGTGTAATATAGGCTTGAAAAGTTGCATGTCTTCAATAGCGGATTTGTTTTTAAACTAAACAAACAACAATGAGTTTGCTTGATCCAAAATTACTTCTTTTACAAATGAGGAATCTTCAAAAGGTTTAATGTGCTTCTTAAACAGTGACACACTCGGAGAGATGCAATGGTACCTAGTTGCCTTTGATTACTCACTTAAGTTATGTCATTATTTTCTCATCACTAGTTCGTGTCTCCATGATGAATCCCTTTCAATAAAAATTAAAGTAATGAAGTCAAGGAAATTTGAAAAAAATAGTTTGAGATCTCGTCACTAATATAGTAATTACACAATCAAATTTGATTTTATGAGTTACTTAACGCGAGCAAACTAGGCCCTCCCCCCTAAAGCCCTACAAACTCGCACCACCTGCCCTATTACAATGGCGACAGACAGCAAGCAGTTACATTCTCCACCCACAAAATACTCATATGACAGAAATGGGCAGAGAAAACAATGGTTTCGGACATATTTTAAACGTGTATCCGGGTGCTCTGCATAAAAATTTCAGTTATAGTAATTTATATATTAACATTTACAATTTCATTTAGGCCGATTATTCTAAAATAAACCATCATGCAGACTCAAATGCTATGGCGGGCACGGATGTGATCACCCGTGCTATACCCAAATGAGTATATCATACATCTAGTGACGTAAATTTCGTGATTTTACTGTGAGTCAAAGCTCGTCGTTTATTTTAATTAGCTTTCAAATATATTGCAGACTATTTTTAATTTTTAGATATATATATATATAACGCCGTATATCTCAAAAACCACTTTAAATGTGTCGTTACTAAAAGTGCTCCTCCACTATGTCCTTTAATGTAACATCATTAACAGCTATTTATTTTATTTATTTGAGGAGAGTATGTATAGAGCGAATCTCGGTACACTTCCTTTGATAACTCGAGTCAAGCACACTTCATGAGTGAATTTGCCGCCGTCCTGTAGTGTTATTTAAACTTTATAACAAAAGACAGTCAATAAGTAAAGTGTTTTTTTAACTTATTTACGCGTAGTTTGGTTTCAAGGCAAAGATTAAAGAGAAATTGCGGTGAAACGTAGCACGCAAATGGCACTTAAAGCGAAGTGAAACCTTTCTAGATGAACAAAGACGGTAAATTTGAGATAAAAGATAAATATTGGGGAACTACATTGCCCTCTCGGCCTTAGTCAGCCGTTCCTTCACAAGATCCTTTATCAAGTTCGACTTTTCTCTTTTTCGTGGTCAATGATTTTACACAAAAGTTGGGTCAACTGACAGCTGGTCGTTGGTAAATTCTTTCTTGCACAATTGTAGGAAGGATTAAATTGGAAATGCGATCCCTGAGCTTTATGGCTGTTTTCGAATAGTTTCGCATGGCTCGCATGATTGCAAAGGGCGAAGCTGTCAGTCTGGTTACTGATTTAAGGCTGTTTCTCTATTCCACCTTCGAGCAAAGAAAGAACGCCTCGTAAACTATGCTTTTCCAGCGAAGGAAAGCGTAAATCGGTAAAATGGATAGAAAAGAACAAAAGATCTCTGCATACGGTTAGTTGAGTGAATTACCAAACTCGTATTTGTGGTATATAGCTGTGTTGTAGACCACATGTAAATATTTCTATTATGGAGGCAAGAGGCCTCGCGTATTTCATACTTCAACGTATTTTCACCTGTTGAAAAGAGAGTTAATGAAGATTAGTGAGAAAAATAATTTAATAAAGATATGGTAAAAAATGTCATCCTTCATTACTCTACCTAATTATTTATTGCTCCTGGATTTATTAAGTGTGCAGCAGTAAAAATGTTAGGTATGATCCTTTTTTGCCATCCTTTTATCATCATGGCATAGGTAGGTAAAATGTTGACTAACCGGGGTATGGTTATTTCCTCATATTCAATCTCTTTGGATTATTTTCTATTCTTTATCGCAAATTAAATTATGAGCAATGACTCAAACCTGAAATGCCCTTGTCTTAATATGAACCCAACAGTGTAATCTTTTCTAGAAAATCAGGACCCTCCCATGTCATTTCAGTTAATAGTTAGTTACAACTTGTATTTTATACATCTTATTATGATGATTCTAGCGTGTGTGTGTGTGTGTGTGTGACCGTCTGTGCATTTTTAAAAATGTGAAATGATTTTTTTTTACTTGCACACCAATTTTGAATGTGTTGTGAAATAAAAAAAACCTTTTCTCTTTCACACTTTCTTAATTTTGTGAGCGAAGGAAACAAGCGCCGCGGGCCTAGCAAAAAACGGCCGTAGAGCGGATTTTTGCTAGTTATAATAACGTTTGCCTCTAACGTTTGCTAGAAATAACGCCAAAGGAAAGTATAGAATAACCTGGTTTGGATTCGAACCTTAGTCTTACGATTACCAATCAAATGTTTTAAATTAAGCAGACCGACAATAAGGTTGGATTGCCTTAATTGCACTGTCCCTTGCTCTCCATGCTTTTAGTCTTCCAATATGCCTTTTCCCACCTTTAAAAAACTCGGTTTTTTATATCTCATGTCTTCATTCACGTTCAAGTTATCTATTTCATATATATATATATATATATATATATATATATATATATATATATATATATATATATGTATATATATATATATATATATATATATATATATATATATATATATATATATATATATATATATATATATATATATATATGCGAAAATAATCACCAAAGAAACACGTGATCTAAGATGCTTGAAATTTTTGGCCAGACAACAAAAGGCCTAGATGGGAGAATTAAACATCATAAGTACTGTTGTCGAACGGGGCAAACTTCAAATGCACTGTTTATCCTTCAATCTACTTTGAACCATCAAATAAATTGGTCTAATGCGAAATAAATTATTTTGTGGCAAATTTTATTGAAAGAAACTTTATGGAATCAGCCATAATCAAATTCTCCCTTAAAATTAATTTCAATTTAAGTGAAGATCTATTTAAATTAGATAATTGTATCACGAATAATATTTGTTTGCAATATAAATTTAAGTTGTTGAATTGATTTATATATTGTAATACCGCGGGTGGGCTATTCATTTGTTCGACAGTTGTTTTTTCCCCTGAACGATTGTTTTTGTTCGTCGGTACGTTTGAATGCCGTCATATTTCTCTGTTTATTAACTATTTCTTTATTTCATTGGACTTCTGCCCCTGATGATGTAAACACGAAAGTGCTTGGGCTTATTCTGTGTATTATTTTCCTTTGTGAAATTTCAAGCATATATATATATATATATATATATATATATATATATATATATATATATATATATATATATATATATATATATATATATATATATATATATATATGGTTGTACCACGTAGGGAAAAAGAAAGAATAATTGGAGCCTAGCACTTTCGTTATCTTAATAACATTTTCAAACTCGCAATGGTTTATGAAATAAAGAGACACTGTATTTATTCAAAGCAATGTTTTTCCTATAAAATCACATGGTCAGACTTTTTATGGCCTCTGAGAAAGATAGGGCTGGATCTAAAGAAAAAAAAAACCGGCGCTAATATTTCCATTACTTTCCTTTGTGCTGGAGATTAGGAACGATTCATAGATATTTCTGCTAATAAAATCATTTATATGCATTATGGTATCTGCTTTTGACCAGTTAATCTAGTGACCTATCTTAAACCTGTGGACGGCTAAAGCATTATTTGTATATCCCTTAGATACTGCATTTTGATGTTGTTTAATTCTTACAGAGATATTTTTAGAAGTTTGACCTACATAGAATAAATTACAATCCAAACAAGGTATACTATATATTACATTATTATCGTTCCTTGGGCTGTGTTTTATTAACATATTTTTTAATGTATAATTGTATTCCAAAATTACATTTATATCAAGTTGTTTTAACATTGGTACTACACACAAGATATTATCATGGTAAGGTAAAAGTAATATGTTGTGTAAAGGTTTTGTTTTCCTAAACTTGCGGTTATAGAATGTTTTTAGCTTAATTCATGCAGTTTTCCAGAAAATATTTCGGGTAACACAGATTGAAGGCAAACTCTTTAATTGTTGTAAATTCTCCGTCTATATAATCAGGACTACATATTCCGAGTGTCCTAAGATGCATGGAAGAAAATAGTGATGTTTTAGTATTTTTAGAATCACTTGAATAAAAATGGACATAGGATAAATTAATTATTTGTCGGTTTCCTGAAAATAGAAAACATAAACCTATCTGGTTGTCTAATTATTAGAAGGTCTAGGAAAGGAAGGCTATTATTTTCTTCTTTTCTAAAGTCAATTTAATTGACGGAACTAATCAATTAATAAATAAAAGAAAACCATTGAGGTCAAAATCTTCCTTTAGAATTCCCAGGACATCGTCCAAATAGCAGTACCAAACAATATGAGTGGACCAAAACGGTGGAATCAGCCTCGTTTCAAAATATTCCATATATATATATTTGACAATATGGGAGATAAGGGATTACCCATAGCCATGCCAAACACTGGTTCGTAGAACTTGCCATTGCAACTAAATTTACATTTTTTAATACATAAACAAATGAGTTTAATGATCGAGTTGGATGGTAAAGGCAAATCATAAGAATTAAGAATACCAGCTAGGAAATCCAATAAGGCATCAACGGGCCATTTAGTGAATAATGAGGTAACATCAAAACTGACTAATCTCAGGTCTGATGTTACATTCAAATTGTCTAACTTATTGCAAAGATCAACTGATTTTTTTATATGTGAGGATGATATGGATCCTAAGATTAGAGAAAGTAAATTTACTAAATATTTGGAGAGTTTATATTGGATTGACCCAGTTGCACTGATGATTGTTCTTTTTGGATTGCCTGGTTTATGGGTTTTTATTAGGCCATACAAAGAAGGTAAGGATGAACCACTATAAGAGACTGAGTCAATAATTGATTTGTATTTTTTCAAAATATTTTTATGTCTCTATTGAAATTCTTAATTACATCATCTAAGGGACCGTGTCTTAACGGTACGGAAGCTGGTTTGAGGAGTAGCCCACAGCAGAAATCAATTTCAGAGGCTCGCCAAGGAAAGGGACGGAATGCAAACTACTTGATTTAGCTTTTCGCTTTATCGATGGGAGTTTACCGCCCAGCATCATGGAGGGACAAGCAACCATCTTTATGTTATGGAGGATGCAATCGCCAATAGGAAACCCCCCCAAGAGGGCGGCACCCTCGGATGAAGGAAGTTGATTCGGCCTTCGCCCATCATCAAGTTCACCATAATTAACCCCATGGAAGGATCCCTTCCCGGGTCCATCCTTCATCATCCATCACCCCATCAATTAAAGTATTGGTTCAGGGAAGCACGGGGCCACACTACGGCAAGGAACACCCCTTTTCTGAATTTCCATCTTGCTCACCTAAGCACATAATACATCACTCACATTAAACTCACATTCACATAACACAATTCGAGAAAGAAGAGTAGAAAAAAGAAAAGGATCAACTTGGAACAAGGAACCTCCCTTCTTCAGGGGAGATGGATACAACGAAGAGAGTCTTCCTCAAGGGGCTCCCTGGCCATGCAGTTACGGCCAAAGCTCAGGTGTGCCTGGTTCTATTTGAGGAACTTAAGGTTGTAGTGAAACGATTGATCGACGTGACCAACGGGTACATAGCCTTCTGCTCAGAAACCAAAGATATGGACGAAATACTCTCCACCTGAGAAATGGAAGCCCTGAAGAAGATCGGGCTTAAGGCAAGAATCCCCCCTCCCCACCAGGTAGCGGCCAATAGGAGCGTCATTTGCCGTAAGATCGAAAGCTGGATTGGAGAAAGAACAACAGAGGAAATCAAGAGAGAGTTTGAGGAACAAAACCCATGGGCGAAGATTAAGGAATTAATCAAATTCAATAATCACACCCATTTCTTTAAAATCATGTACCAGACTACCGAAATGGCACAGAAAACCAAAAGAGATGGGCTCCTAGCTTTCAGCATGGGGATCCCATCCGAGAACATCGAGCAGAAAAATTTCCACAACATTCAAATGTGTTTTTCCTGTAACAAAATGGAAAATCATACGAGCCACTCCTGTCCCAACAAGGACAAGAAGCTATGTTCTGAATGCGGGCAGAAGGGTCATAGGTTTAAAAACTGTGCCTCAACGACCAAAAAGTGCTTAAATTTCTAACAGTGACCACCAAACTTTGGCACTAAATTGCTCGAAAAGAAAAAAAGGTAATAAAGAAGAAGGAAGGAGAAACTCGAACCCGTAGTGTCCAGAGCTACGCGGCTGCAGCATCAAGACCCAACCAAACCTTAACCATAAACCAACCTACGATGCAACTCAACTTCGAATTGAGCTCGAAGATCCTCATATGCATCATTCACGCCCACATCGCTAATATGGGAAGCCCAGGAAGTTACGAGCGTGAACTTAATTCAGTACTACAGGCAAACAATCTGCCTACAATTAAAGTATCTAAATCCCCGGACTCACTAAAAATACTCAATATAAGTACAGCCTCACCCAAACCACCGCAAAAAGAAAAAGTATAGTAAGTATCATCTGAGGAAGATTCAGATGAATCCCAAGAAGAATCTTCAAGCGATTCGCAATCCGAAGTAGAAGAGAAAGAAACAGAACCGAGAACAAGATCCCAGAGGGCCTCCAGGAATAAATCGAAGACTCCCAGCCTCCTCAGAAAACAATTATTAAAGAAGAACAAGGGCATAGAAATAATCTATGAAGAAACAACTGAAAATCCATCCCCTGATCCTCAAAAGGTCCCCAACAGAGACCCCGGACTGAAGAAACGGTAGATTAGTCCTCATAATGCAAAGAGACAGCTTAAGAATCTTGAGTATCAACATCGACGGATGGACTACGAAAAGAGTGCACTACGGTAACATTTTCCAAAAAATCGATGCTGACATAATACTCATTTCAAACACGGAGTTAACACGGATAGGAACATAAACAAGATATGGAACTATGACGTGCTGACAGTGAACCATTCTCAAGAACGATACGACGGAGCAGACATTGAGATTAAGAAGGGAATAAAATTCAAGCAACTCAGGAACTTGGAAGAATCTTACCTGACCATAGAGGTAGAAGTAAGCCTGGGAGGATGGCCGTTGCCACGGGATACCAACCCCTAAGACGCGACTATTTGCCAAACCACACTCTCACGAGTATACTCGGGCTAAAGGTCCCTACGATATTTATGGGGGAGCTGAACGCACGCTGTGCCGAGTCCGTGTATACCCGAAGCAACATATAGGCAAATGCTTAAATACTCTCCTGAAGAGGAACATCTTCCAGAGACTGGGCCCCGACTTTCCGACCTTCATCACGGAAAGGAGCGCCACCAAGCCGGACATCTACTTGGCCAACTTCCTTTTACCCTTTAATTATCACATGAGCCCTGATATAATACCTTGTAGCGACCATATAGGGATTAATCTTCATATCAACGTTAACCCTATATTGATATCATCACATACAAGGAAGAATTACGGCAGGGCGAATTGGGATAATTACGAGCGAATGCTAAGAAATTACATCCCAGCAAACCTCGACGAAGCGACGCTCGAAGAAATAGACGAAGAAATAGAGCGACTAGAGACCTAGATGATCGAGGCTGACAGAGAGTCGATCCCCAAAAGTACATACAGAACGATCTCAAAATGAAAATGGACCGATTGTATGAAAGGTTTACACTGTGACCTGAAAGGATTGTATCAGGTGAGCATCAACACGGGAACATCCCGTGATATAATGTAACGCATGAGAGAAATAAAGGAAGAAAAAAAATCTAATTTACGAACAACAAGATGAGAAATGGAATTAAGTTATCGAAAAATAAGATAGCGAAGCATTAAGGAAAGAATTCTGGGCCAAAATTAAGAGAATGAGAGTAAAGCACCAGAAGAAAAAGATGGAATTAGAAGACGGCCAAGTGAAATTAAATCAGAGGAGAATGGAATGAAGGTAATTCTCAGGCAACACTGGGAACAGATTTTCAGAATCAGTGAAGAAGAAAATGAAGATTTCGACATTGATTTTGAAAATCAGATTATAGACGAGCTGAACGAAATCATTGAAAGGACGCATCCTAACTACTAAGTGAACAGAGGAGAAAGAAAAGAAGAAAGAGTGACGCTAGAAGAACTAGAAAGCGCGCTCTACTCCTTTAAGCAAAAAGCTCCAGGACGGTCAGGTTTGACAAAGTTAAACTTCGTCAAAGCACCGAGATGCGTGCGGGAAGGTTTACTCAACATCTTTAATGCCTGCCTAAATATAGGCTACTTTCCCGACGCATACAAAACGGCAAAAATTATCTTTATTGCCAAACCTGGAAAGCCCAGGACGAGGAAGGAGACTTATCGCCCATAATTCCTCCTGGAAATTGGGGGGAAACTCTTTGAGAAAATCCTGAACAGAAGACTCGTCAAGCACTTGGAGGAAAATTTGCTATGCAACGAACAGCAATACGGCTTCAGAAAGAAGAGAAGCACCGAGGTGGCAATAAATGTCATCACGGTAAAAAGATTTCTCAAGCGAATAAAACAGGAGTTATATCGATATAGTATGCAGGAACGTGTCAAAGGCATTCAATAAAGTATGGCTAAGGGGGATGCAACACAAGATCCTCCAGCTGGGTTTGGGCGCAAAGCTTGAAAAGCCCTCTGTGATTATATCATGGAGAGGACGGCCTACATCAGTATAGGGCACACGGACGGTCCCACTTTTAATCTACAGGCAGCATTGCCTCAAGGCAGGTGCCTCAGTCCAACCTTATATGTACTCGATATACAGAGCCGACATCCCAGAGACAAGCTTCCCCACTAGCCTAAACATCCGGTTCGCCAATGACATAAGTCAACTCATAGTTAGTGGATATAGAAACGCACCCCGGCAAACTAGAATGACTGCCAAAGAAATAAGAAACGTCAATGAATATGAATCCAAATGGAAAATGCGAACTAATGGCGAGAAATTCAAGATCGTCCCATTAGGAAGATGAAAAACAGCATATGCGAGAGTGGTGGATACGCGTTATCCCTACACGAACGAGTGCAATGTACTCGGTATGAAGGTCACTTCTAACGGGTACAGGAAGCACGTTACAGAACGGATCCGAAAAGCATTTTCGGCAGTCAAAATCCTCTATAGCTTCAGAAACCTCAGCTAAAAGAATATAAAGAAACTGTATCTGACGCTAGTCAGACCCACCCTCATCTATCCCTCAGCACCTCTGTTCAGCCTCTCAAAAGCAACAACAGAAGAAATGCAGAGGATACAAAACAACTGTATGTATATCATCACCAATACACGAAAGAGAGATAGGAGAAAGCAAGTGGACATCAAACCGCTTAATACGATCTTAAAGGAAAGAGCGTCATATATGAAAGAGAAAATTACAATGAATAGCACAGAGGAAGTTAGATCACTCATCACAGGAAACCAACGAGGTCCAACTCATGCAAGATTCCCAAGCAGCGTCAGCAAGCTTGGAAATGCAATTGTCCCATTTTTTGCAAAAGAAAAAACTAGCGACCAAAACCGACGATGAAAAGCAACCGATAACGAAGAACTAAGTCGATTTTACCTCAAAACCAAAGAAAACCACTACTACCTAATGATGAGAAGGAGGAATAAAAAGGAAGAAAATAAGTAAGTACGAAACACATAACACACAAAACACGAATACAAACAACCAACGATGAATATAACAAAAAAATACAAAAATCAAATGACACACGTAAAAAATGATGTAGAAACAAAAAACACATAAAAGGAACCTAAGCAACCAAATTACACGTCAAGTTAACATTAAAAGCTAAATTAATACTCGAATCCAAAGGCTTGAACACCTTATATATAAATATATATATATATATATATATATATATATATATATATATATATATATGCATAAATACTTGTGTACATATATATATATATATATATATATACATATATAAAAAATATTATTAAAACAAACAAAATGAACAATGAAAGAGATTAGCCTGATTTCCAGGCACCTTTGCAGTCTTGCATCCCTAAGACTTCCTTATTTTCACCACTATTCCCAAACCCCACTATTCTAGTGCACTACTATCTCTCACACTCACATACTCACCACTTCTCCATAATAAATAAAAAATACTTCACAAACGTATCAGCTTATGTAGAAAAGCTGACGACGCCTTCTTTAACCTTCATTTCAATACAATAAGATGAAAATATTTAGGATTTAGAGATCATAGGTTACTTATCAATTAAGCGACAGCCTTTGTTCTATTGTCTGCCTTGGACGAATGCAGATAATTCTCTTAACTCTCTAAAACACAAGGCTAATTCTGTCTCATCGTTATATGATGGAAGAAGAGTCGGGGAGGAGTGTTAAACGTACCACCACGCTTGCCAGCCTTTATCGTAAGCGTATCGTTACGCTAGTTGTGATTCAGGAAAATTCATTCTGCTTTCAGAGGCGCAAATGGCAAATTGACCTCATCCTTTACTTGTAAGCCACTCGATTTTAGACCCCAAAATTACTTAATCAAAGAATGGCGAATTCAAAGTTACTCAAGCACAGAATAGCGAATCAAATGTAAATATCATTGAAAGGGGAAAAAAATAAACATTTGCATTAATCATTTTACTGACGAATTAATAGTTTAAGTTCGATAAATAACATTACTATCAACCCCTATGTAGTTATTTTAGCCACTCCCAATAAAGTTTTGGCAATTGAACCACATACCCTAGAGCTTTGCTGTAAAATTGACGAGTCAAAGCAGTTGTCAAGTTCTATTTTAATTGTTTATGTTAATGGTAAGAATTATCTGTATGGTAGTTGAAAATATTAACTCTTATAACCATATACCTCCCATAACATGTGGGAAACTGATAGCGAGAGGTCATTTCACATAAACTTCAATTAAACTTTATAGTAAGACTGTATTTAAAAGGTACCTATGTAAATATTCCGCAAGATAAAGATTCGAAATGATGAGTAAAACTATTCATAAACCTTCAAGAACAAAAGAATTCATGCAATGAGTCTTTTTGTATGTTTTCTCAACCACTTCAAGCTATTACAAAGCGTATTCCTTCCAGTCCTCCATCTTCTAACCACGAAACCTTCCCAAGTTCTATTTTAATTGTTTATGTTAATGGTAAGAATTATCTGTTTGGTAGTTGAAAATATTAACTCTTATAACCATATACCTCCCATAATATGTGGGAAACTGATAGCGAGAGGTCATTTCACATAAACTTCAATTAAACTTTATAGTAAGACTGTATTTAAAAGGTACCTATGTAAATATTCCGCAAGATAAAGATTCGAAATGATGAGTAAAACTATTCATAAACCTTCAAGAACAAAAGAATTCATGCAATGAGTCTTTTTGTATGTTTTCTCAACCACTTCAAGCTATTACAAAGTGTATTCCTCCAAGTCCTCCATCTTCTAACCACGAAACCTTCCCAAAGTAATTTCAATCATAAGTATCTCTCGGAATTCCCATAACGCTTTCTTAACGTCTTTAATTACTAGGAATTAATGTCAGTCTAGATCTTGCTCCTAAGAATGGTGCGATGAGGAACCAAGGCTTATCTTTCTATAGCAGGTCAAAGGCGAAGGTTCCCCTGAGAAAAGATCTTCTTTCATTTAGCTCGCTCGGATAAGCCAACGAAAATAGGGCCAAAGTGACTTCCTCTGTCTAATTGCTTTCGACAGGGTAATTATGGCGTCTAAATAGATGAATTGACGGGGGAAAGGGATGTTTGGTCTTGAGGAACGGGTCGAGAGATAAGCAAAAGTCAATCCTTTCTAGGTAGGATGATAAGGCGATATGGTCGGGTCGGGTAATGCACCCAGTTGTTTGAAAGGGAATGTGACCGTGTAGTGATGTGTCTTACTGCTCTTAACGACTACATTTCAGTGATCTCCGAGAGGGAACAAAGAAAGAGGTGACGACTTTACTCTTTGAATCGTGATGGTATTTGAATAAATTCACATCCTTTAATTAGCTGTTTTAAAATTCAAATTATTTTCGCCCAAGTCTGATTCTATTTCTCAGTTTTTAAAGAAGGTTTCTTCTCTTTCTCTCTCTCTCACACACACACATACACACGCGCACGCGCACACACGTATAGATACAACATTTAAAAGGATATAACTGAAAAAATACCTTTAGAACGGTATTCTTTGGTCAATAACGCGAAATACTTCATAAATTCCAAAAAGCCTCTTTCAGATTTCTTGTTAGTGTACGTGTGTGTGTGTGTGTGTGTGTGTGTGTGTGTGTGTACAATTCAGTGATTTTTGTCATAAAATATTTAATAATTCTCATTCCATTGGCAGTATTATTTATAATTGTTCACATAAGCTCTTGACTACTATTGTCCACAGGTGTTCAGTGAAGAATGCGCCTCCTCTTGGTGGCAAAGATCCATAGCCTTCTCTCTCTCACGAACAGACAGTGTCCATTTCACTTCAACACCTGGCATTATCGCCATTAATAGATCAATTAGAGAAATATATTTTTCTCAATGAATATTACCAACATGTTTAACTCCTGTTTGATAATCATCTGAAAAGTTTCTCTAGTATTAACCTGGGTTCCGACCGACCCCAATTTGAAAATATTCGCTAAAATCGAGACTTAGTTGATTCAAAGCCTTTATTTCAACTAAATTATTCAAAATTTGGAAATTTTCAATCACCACATTCACTTACACTACTCGTCAGGAAGGTAGAGACGTTAAACATATGGAAAGGAGATGTCAGAAGATATCTGGGGGCTTGTGAGTCCTTCCGAAACAAATACCCACAGTTTACCCTCCCAGTTTGTTTTTTTCTCTCTCTCTCTCTCTCTCTCTCTCTCTCTCTCTTCTCTCTCTCTCTCTCTCTCTCTCTCTCTCTCTCTCTCTCTTTTAATAGCGCGCAATTTCAACTCCAAATCCTACAGGAGGATCTGTGTCAATATATCATCCACACATTTCCATTTTATCTATTTTCACAACTTTCTTTTTAGATCTCTCCCTACATACTTTCTGCGTGATACAGTCTCGTTGCTATTTTCGAGAAAAAATTCAAATTTTCATCAAACAGAAAAAAGGGGCAATGAACACAGCAGCGCTAGATTTTGGTCTTTTATTATTTTCATCCCTTCAAAATTGCTTTTATATTCACTTTCTACTTTGAAAAGTTTCCTTAAAAAACTTTTGTGAGTGGAAAAGTATCCAAAATGCTTTCACTATTTTCTTCCTCTGGTCACGAAGTGAAAAAATTAACATTTGTTTTAAAAGAAAAAAAGAAAGGGTTTATTTTTCTAAATTCGCTTAATTTAACGACACATTTTGGTCACCGTTGAATGGGAAAAGCAGCGTTTTCACAGTGGACCTCGAGTGACATTCATATTCAAACAACGTTTCACACTCGTGTTAGCCGATGTTGTGAATGTAGAATGTGGCGACCCAATAGATTTGGGTCAAGAAACAAAGGACAGATTAAAGAAATGGGTTCAAAAGGATTTCTATTGAGTCTATAGAAACCACTTGACAATTAAAGAGAAGATATTACGGAATTACCAGGTTTTAGACGGAGTTTAGTAACATAGGATTGTCAGGATCATATCCTGATCTTTTGAACTCCAAGCTTCAGTGAGGATTGTGGTTTTAAAGTATGAGTTGGCTTTTTTCTATCAATATAGCTTAAATATAGTTTTCGAATATAGTGTCCACTAAATATGAGATCTAAAAGAAAATCAAATATTTTCTGACGATTTAATAAGGTATAAGCAAATTCATATATATGTTTAGGAAGAAGGAAATTCTTAATTCTATGTGATTTATGTTTATTTATGCTACAAGAGGAATATGCGAGGCTTAATGGAGAACAATTGTCAACCTTTTCCAAAAAAATGAAAGAATCAGAAGTCCTTTCTGTTGTTATTCAAAGCTTGAGTTTGTTTGTAATTTAAAGGGTGAATAAAAATGAGGGCATTTCCCGTAGAAAGATGGAAAGGAGAGATGTGTAAGAATAAGGGTGAAGATGTAGCAAAAATACATGGAAATGACAGCATTTTTTCTCCTCTCGGCATTGCGGGTAGTAGGGCATGGAGTTGCGAGCGTTGGGGAATAGATGGCACGCAATCCTCAATATGTTAGCTATGCGAAGCTTGAAAAAAGTAGGTGAAGGTCAAGACATTATAGGAAGCATTGAAAAGACTTGTGAAAATGGAGAATTATTGAACAGTTTTTTGGCTGTGCTAAGAATGTTTGGGGGAAGTGGTAAACGATTTGGTGGTGTAGAGAGTATTTAGATATGTTGGAGGAAGACGTGCGTTAGGGTGAAAGATAGTCGGAGTAAGCGGTTACACGTACGTGGCGGTGTAAGATAAAGTTGTATGAAGTATCCATAGCTGTTTGATATCTTTATGGATAAAGTAATGAGAGAATTACGTATGGAAATGTGAGAAAGAGTAGTAAGATTGATGAGGGATGGGTTCTGTCTATGTTGGTATATAGTGATGACCTGGTTGTTGGTTGATGAGAGTGAGACCGATGTGGAAAATGTTGATTGTAGCTTTTGGAAGGGTGTGTGGGAGGAGAGATCTGGAAGTACATCCCAAAAAATGAATGGTATTTGGGGAGGTGAGGGTGGAGGTGAGAGGGAGGGGTGAAATCCGAGCCCATAGTGTCAAGCTTAAATAAGTGCAAAGTTTTAAGGATTTCAGATACATTGAAAGTGAGAGTGGTACAGAAGAACCAGATTGAGACAACAAAGTTTTAAATGGTAGGATATTGCCTGGGACAATTAGAGCGTGAGTACTACGGTTTTGAAGGTGGAATGTACCAAGAATCTGCATGAGAGTAAATTAGAGCTAACGTCGGTGTATGAGAGTGAGAATATAGAAATGATCTCGACTGGGATCAATTCAAATGGACAACATGAGAGAGATGATTGTTGTGCGGAAGGTAAATAAGAGTGAGCATCGACTAAAAGGTACTCATGGTATGAATGAGGTTGTGCTTTATTTATCAAGTTATATGTTTACAAATTATTATATTTCCTTCGTGTCTCCTATTCACTAGACACGACTATGCTCTTTTACTTCAATTTCGCTAAATGTCTCTTTTTTTTTACTATTTACTCATTCATTTACTTAGCAATGTGAATTCTGACAAGTTCTTCTTTCTTATTGTTGAAACGTTCAAAACAACAAAGGCCAAAAGAATGGAAGCGAAGCTAATGAAATATTCAACCTACCCATAAAAATAGGCCATTAAAAAGAGACGTTACTTCTATTTGGCAAGGAGTAAATATTAACTTAATCTACGTTCAATTTTCAATTCATTAAATTCTATAGTTTCACCTGCATGGAAAATAGCTAATATTGAACTTGCAATGACTAAATATAAGGTATATCTACCAGAATGGTTCATTAATTGCGAGATCAATCTTTTAGGTGGTTAAACTACTTAGAATTTCCAAAAGCTTTCGATACGGTTCCCCACAAGCGTCTACCTGAGAAGACTGTCGTTCACAAAATCGGTTAAAACGTTTTCAAGTGGATCGAAGATTGGCTCAACGGAAGGAAACAACGTATAGTCATAAATGGTTACCAATCAAGATGGCGAGACGTAACAAGCGGAGTGCCCCAGGGGTCCGTGCTGGGTCCATTGCTTTTTCTAATATATGTAAACAACTTAGATGAAGGCATAGTGAGCCTATTCTAAAAAATTTGCTGACGATACAAAGCTGGAGGGTAAATCAATAACACTTGCCGATCAACCTAAAATCCAGAAAGACCTAAACAGCATTGTGGAATGGTCAGAAAATTGGCAGATGAAACTCAACATTGATAAATGCAAGGTACTACACACTGGAGCAAGATACGAAGAATTCAACTATACAATAAAAGGCCTGCCACGGAAAAAGGCATCAGATGAAAAAGATATTGGTGTTATAGTCTGCAACGATTTGAAAGTTGGAAGAGTGCTCCGTTTCATATATAGAAATTTCGCCTACAAATCGGAAAAGATAGTAATTCTCCTGTACAAATCTTTGGTTCGACCTCATTTGGAGTACGCAGTCCAGTTTTGAAATCCATACTTGCGGAAAGATATAGAAATGTTGGAGAGAGTACAACATCGTGCTACAAAAAATGATACCCAGAATACGTCAAAAGTCCTACGAAGACAGACTTAAAGCACTCAACCCGCAATCACTGGAGAAGAGAAGGGTTAAGAGGAGAACTCATACAAGTCTTTGAGATCCTAAACAATTTTTATAAAGTAAAAATTAAAACCCTTTTCGAGTTGGACGCTTTCTCAAGAACCCGAGGCCATGGATACAAACTTAAGAAAGGAAGATTTGAAATAAATATAGCAAAGAATATTTTCTCAAATAAGGTGGTTTCCTCGTGGAACGAGTTGCCGGAGATCGTTGTTAAATCAACAACCATAAACATGTTTAAGAACCGCTTAGATGCTCACTTTAAGTGCATCGACGTGGCATGAAGGAGAGCTGGCCCAGAAGTCGACCACACGGTCTTTGCCGGCTCTGACATCTTATCATCACTTCACTGTTTCTATAATTTAAGAAGGGGATTTTTTTGCTTATAAGTATAATAATTTCATCTTAGTTTGGTTATGACTTATGATTTTTATCAAAGTTATTTCTAATAATTCTTTTATAATAACAAAACACAAAATGGTGAAGTTCAGAAATATATATAAGTATCGAAATTTCGTGAGTTTTTTAAAACCCCAAAAACTACAAATGGTGAAGTTAAAAAAAATTATTTTATATATCTTTTTCTTGTATAACTCTATATTTTAGCAACGTGATATTTTGAATTATTAAATTTTAATCTAAGTAGCGAAGCGCAAGCTCCCTCCGTAGGGGGGAGCGGGGCGAATCCATTGCGTGGTAATCTTATAAAAACAAAACGAAAATGAAAGGAACGGGGAAAATTAGTGCAAGAAAGGGGTGAAATTAGTCGAAGTGAATTTATGAGGAAAATAACCAAAAGGTGCAAAAGAAGAAAGTAGTTGAAGATCAATGAATTCAGGGGCCTATTTGTATTTGTGTGTTTGTATTTTATAATAATGAAAATCAAATGTATTTTTGTTACGAAATTTATAATATATACAAAGAATGTTAAACTACCAAAATTCTGCAATGATTTTGATTTTAACCATTGTTCTATAGTAGTTATTGAACTACTCGAACACAATATTACTAAATTTTTTTCAGACTATTTATAGCAATATTATTTGAATTTATGGTTAGATACTTTAATTAGAGGTTAGACACCTAGTTCCCAGGAAACTCTCTTTAAAGATTGTCCTTAAGTTATCCTATACTATGGGCGCATAATTATATTGTGTGCACGTCCTTGGAGACAGTTCCTTTCATGTTTATGGTAGCATTTCGAGAAAGCAGATCGAAAGAGAACTATCTTCCAATACATATCAGAGAACGAGATTTAATCCTCACACTATTTAATCAATATTTACTTTTATTTCTTACTAGCTCCCAAATAATGCCGAAAATTAATCACTTCCAAAGTTAGACAAGAATGAGAAAAAACTTAAAGCATATTTAATTTTAAAAAATAGTATCACCAAAGAAATTAAATCAGAGGTAAAAAATATAAAAATTGAAAAGTGGATTGATGATATAGGAATGCCAAGGAGGGATTTTTTTTAGTGATCATCTGTCGACCCCCTGCAAGGTCATAAGTTGCTGTATTATCTTATTGCCAAGGAGATAGGCAAAATGTTTGGCAGACAATTCTGATTTAGCGCCTAAAATCACATATAGAGCTACGAGAAGCCTCTATTTTTACATCGAGTGGATTATAAATTTTTTAAACATCCAGTAACTAAACCCTGTAAAATGACTATAGAAACTCCATCCAAATTGCCATTAAAACCATAAATCAAATAAAACTTTCTCACGAGTCGCTTCTAAATCAACGTAGGGGGAAAATGATTTGAGGAAATTTGCCTCTGGAGTATATTTACCATATAAATAGAAAAGTGAAATGGTATCGAAAATACTTATACTCTTAGAAACCCTCAAGTGACTGCTAAATTCGAAAATTCGAGGTCTCTTCTCTTTTGTACGTAATCATTTTGCATTGTCTCAGAATACGAATTTCTTGTGAGAATTCCTAGCAATATTCTAGTTCGGAGCTGCCGGTTATAATTATACTTAGTTATATTCCGCTCCTGTCTGTTCTCTACCTCTGTCTCTCCTCATATAGTTCCATATTACCTCAACATTCCTGATCATACCATTAAAATATTTAATTTGCTTGAAAATGGTTTTATTCAGCTTGACACATTTTCCCCTCTGATCGCGAAATGCATTAATTGCCAATCTGGGGCCGTCGGTTTTGATATGAGGGAAGGATTTTAATGGGAGATTCTTTTTTCTCTCTCATCCGAGGGGAAAATAAGATTTTGAAGGTCGTGAGGAGACGTTTTTGGTGATAGGTCAAAGGTGCAATTTGATTATCTTTAATTTGAGGAATTAGTCACATTTAAGGTGATAATTTCCGCTTGAAAAGCTAAAAACAAAATTAGTTTTACTCTATTTCCAGTAATTGATAGAAAACATTAATGCGTTATTGAGTTGCGCAAAACATAATCACATACCAAGTCACCAACTCTCTCTCTCTCTCACTAATATATATATATATATATATATATATATATATATATATATATATATATATGAAAAACTCACAAAGTAGCCCGTGAGTAGAGCAAGCAATAAATGCAAAAAATCTCACAGGTAAATGAAAGGCTGATTCCAAGTACTTTCGTACTTGTTCAGTTCATTCTCAAGGAATCATTCCTTGAGAATGATGTGAACAAGTTCGAAAGTACTTGGAATCCGCCTTTCATTTTCCTGTGGGATTTTATGCCCCTCTCTCTCTCTCCATATATATATATATATATATATATATATATATATATATATATATATATATATGAATGCAAAAAAACACATTGAAAGAGAAAACGGAATAATTTTTCCTACAGTAATATTTATTACCTTTTTTTGAAAAAATCCGTGGAGGGAAGCGATTCGAACCAGGCACACTGAGGCAGCGAGCACCGCTTTGATCACAGTTAAAAGTACGAGTATGCCGTTAGTACACTATGCTACACAGAGAACCATCATCAATCTCTCGCGCTACTTTGAGAGATATTATATATATATATATATATATATATATATATATATATATATATATATATATATATATAACACATTTGTTTGGAACTCTACAAAGATCACAGCATTTCCATTTTCAGGTGTAAGAAATTGAATCACACTAAACGCAATGATCGCTCCGAGTCGGACGGAACCCGTTGACACAAATAAATTAGCCAGTCATACATTCATGATGAAATCTTACCAAATACAATGATTAAAGACAATCAATATGTCCTTTTTTGCTACTACAACACTTTTACATTCACTCCCACCACGAATAAGGTTAGGAAATTAAAAACTGGATAGATGTTTCATTTTCCTATTATACAAAATAATACGATAAATTTGATTAAACTCTTTGGAATTAAATCTGAGGCGATCATTGATGTGCAAAAAGGATGGTTGTATAGTGTGTAATAGGATTAAATGGCTGAAAGGAGAGAGTATTTTCGTCGCGTTCAGGTCTCTTGATATCGTGGGGAGAGTGTTTTGTTGAAGCCTCAAAGCCTTTCAGAGCGAAGCCAATAATGGAAGCAGTTTTGAGGGGGATTATTGTTTAAATGGACGTCAAAGGAAGCAGTGAGAATATGATATCTGGACTATTAGAAGGACTTTATTTTTATGTAACAGCTAAGGTGAAAAATGTGGTTATTACAAGATATGTGATTCTAATAAATAGTTTGTCTTGTTCTTACAAGGTTTTAGAGGTTTGAGTTTTGATATTTAGTTCGCAACACTTTCTCACCCTTAGGATTGCAGTGTTTCAGCATTTTATGAACTACGTTCCAGAAAACGACGGAAAGAAAAGAAAAAAAGGGTAATTAAATGTGAGACTAAAAAGGAAAATTCTAAATGCTTGCACATTGTTGATAGAATCGCAATTTAAGCTTATGAATTTTCAAACTAAACCAATAAATGTATATTAATAACAAAAGTTTCCTAATAAATTTTTAGGGTGTTGAAATTACCCCAAATTTTGGATGAACTTTATTTTGGATAATGGGATTTTTTAAGGCGATAAGTGATGTATCATTGAAGTGTAATATTAGATTTTTGCAAACTTTTTGTATCAAAGTTGCTTTGAATTTGTAAACTCTTCTGCAAAAACGCACTAAACCTTTGGAATAATCACACAAAAATTAATCTAAATATCCAAGGCATCATAAAGTTTGGAAGATAAATCGCCAACGGTATTTAGCCAAATAATTTAGGCTATGGTAAGACAGGATAACTAATACTGTAGTCAATAATAGATCGCAGAATTGACCGATATCGACACACCAATAAACTATGATATTTATGTGACGCTGCTTTTAGGAGTTTATAATAAATACTATTAAATAATAAACGATTCAAATTTTTTTTTTAAATATTAGAAAGTAAAAGAAGATCAATCCAGCAAAATGGTTCTTACTAAATACTTAATAACTACATACTCTGATCTCTTATCTAATTTAAATGAACCCAACTTAAGCTGATGAATATAGCTTTGAATTTCCTTGGGTTGATTTTATTTTATTTTGGCGTTAAAAAAAGTAATGTCTTTTTAAAATACAAAAACATGTTTCTTAAATTTGTTTAAATTGTTCCAAATTTGCTTCAAGCTTTTAAAGATCCCTTATAAGGTATAGTAATACTTCGACCTTTAGTAAGAATGATATCTGTGTGTCAAATGATCTGCCTGAAGGATGACAACGTTTACAACGCGTGAAAATTGCTTCATCTCTCCTGGCTCGAAATGCTCGGGAGACATTTCTAAACAGAATTGTTACGGGCTATGAAAAGTGGCTTCTCTACACTAATATTAAATACAAAAAACAATTTTTTGATAGGAAACAGAAACTCATCGCTCTCTTAGACGTGTTCTCTAACAGCAGACCTATATGTTCAACAAGAGCAAAATTAACGATGGGGGAGCATTGTCACTGATGGAAAATACTTTTGTTAATGAATGTGTTTTTTTATATGTTAAAAAAATAATATATTAATTTCTTAACAACGAGTTTCTTTTCAAATTTCTTACACTTCTTTGTTTCTATTCTACATACCCTTAATTGCGTAATAGTTTCGTTGTTAATTCAGGGTGTTTCTAAACTCTGGACACAGGCAAATGCATATTTTCAATAAAAAAATTCAACGACATATTTTTAATTGTAATATTATTATATTTTCAATGTGATTTTCACCATTTGTGATGCAGAGTTCGATGCGCTTTGCGAGATCGCCCCTGATGAACTCGATGCATTAACTCCAAATTTGCATCAATTTGAGCACATTGATTTATGATCCGATGTTCCCTAAGGTGTCTTCTCTCTTTAACTTTGATTGATTACATCTTCTCCTTTTGCCATACCTCAGAAAAAGAGGTCAAGAGGGGTAAGGTCTTGTGAACAAGATCATTGTGATATTTCAATCAACCTAGACTTTAGAGACACTCTGTATTATACTTCCCCTGCTTTTTTTTCAGCTACGTTGTTCATACTGCTTTTAACACATCCGTTTGCTGTCACTTCTTTCGTTCGCGAAATAAAAAATTATGAAAATACCAGTTCCAGAATTTACATCCACCCCTAAAGTTACATTTCTTTTAGAAATAATTAATTAATCATGACAATATAAGTTGTTTAGATATTTTCCGTGTGAAATAGCGATTTTCTATATGAATTTTGAGTCCCGTCCCCCCAAACTCAAAATAGCTCATATTTTCAGCATTTTCACCCCTAAATGTGTAAAAAAAATCATTTGGCTAAAAGGAAATTATATCCATGTATATATCCAACGTCCCCCATATTTTGGCGTGTTTGTATTTGTTTATCCTCAGACACCAACACTACCATTATAGTGTTAATCAAAAGCGGCTATAATAGATTCAAATATAGGTTTCTGTTAGATAAAAGTTGAGTGCAGAATTTTTGGTTCTTAATTCGGTAAAATTCAAAAGTAAAAAAAGTGAAAATTATTAATCGCTCAAAGAATATATATTTTTTCATCTGAATGAAATGAGGAAATATCCCTTAATTAAAAATTAATTTTCTCATAGAACGGCTCTAGGATTGAACGTTCCGAAACATTTTGAAACTCTTTTCCAGAGTACCTTTTTGAGTAACAGGGAGGCGGGGGGATAGAGATTCTTGGCATTCAAACGATTATTGCAGGGACTCATATATTTGTGTGCCAGGACCTAGAAATAGTATTTTATCTTCGAGAAAATGTTGAACACTGTTACCAACCTTGAAACCTGATGAATTTAGTTAATTGAGATGTGGAACTAAATGATAAGTATACTGAAGAGAATTGGAATACATTTAAGCATGCATTAAATTTATTCCAGAAAAAGTGTAAGTCAATAAAGGTCATTAGGAAGAAATGTGATATGCCATTATGGTGTAATCAGGAGATAGCTAGAAAATGTTTGGAGAAGAAAATGTCCTACCAGAGCCTATCAGAACATGCCGTAGTTATGTGGTTATTAGAGAATAAATAACAAATCCATCTGGAGTAAAATAAGACATTAAATATGAAGTGGATTTGGAAGAAATGTTTGAAGAAATAGGTGAATTACTGAATAATCAGAGTTTCAATATTTACGGAAGGAAATTAGTACAGTTTGATTGATGGTAATTCGTGTTCAGAAAAATCATACCTAATTCTTTCCCCATGTCGGTGAACTTTACAAAGAACTGGTACAGATTAGTCTGACCTAGGGATTGCATACCCTATGAGCATTACCTCAACACTTTTTGAAGTTCAAAGGCATCTGCCACGTCTCCGAGCATTCATCTATCCGGCGCAGGTCACCCTTCAACATCTCAACGTTTTCTGCTAACCTTACACCAGGACCCAATTTTGTTCGACTTATGATCAACGAGCGACCTAGACTTAGATCACAACCTATGACGTCTCCTGGACCTACAGTTCTCAATTCAGTCCCAACTCAAACCTTTCTAATAATATTCCGCGCTCACACCTTTGTCAAAATGCTACGATGTGTTACTTTATTGAACGTCTTTTGGAAGTTAAGACAAAGTAAGTCCACTACCCAATAACGGTCGTACTCTCTCATCCTGTTATGGAAAAACAGCAATTTAGTGAAGCACGATCATTTGTTATGGAAGCTATACTGAAAACTATGCTAAAATTATATGAATCTAGGTGCTCTGTCACGTTATGTCCAATTCGTACTTTGAAAGACTTTCTTTCTACTGAAATTAGGCTGATCGGCAAGTAGTTGTTCGAAAAGCTTCAGGCCCCTTTCTTATAGATTGTAGTCACATCCATTAGCCACTCGATTAGAACCTTGCCATTGTCTAGGGACCCATTGAAGATCACAAGACTCTTGGGCAAAAACTGTCATTTCTAGGGGATTTGTATGGGTGTAAATATTATGGCCGTGCTACTCTGACTTTTTGTCTTATTTTTCTTTCGGGTTTTTTTCTGCCTCATTCGAGAATTTCAAGCTCGTTCTCTTTAATAACAGTTACTTTGGTAAAAATAGAGATAAGGTAATCGTTAAAGACTTTGAAAATATCAAGATCTAAATCCCGTAGCACGTCCGTCCTTAAGCTGGAATACACGCTGCCAAAGTGGCTTTCGGTTTGTCACGTGCGTCAGGAACTCTTTGGTGTTCTCTTTTCAGAGAGACGTCACATGAATCTCCTCATTATGCTCGTCCTTCGAACCCAGTCTTTTAATCTTGCGGCATTACCAAACACACCTGTCTAGTTCTTGTTCAGTGACACTCACTTTCAACTTTCTATAAGTATTCTTCCTAATCTTGAGGGCGGTTAGACAAAGTACCACATAGGAAAAAATATTATAAATTAAAAATATATTGGATACGTCAGAGATTCATGAATTATATACCTAAATGAAAGAACGACAGGAAAAATCTCTAGGATTAGTTCTGGGATCATTATTATTTCTAGGTTATATAATCTTAGGGTGCAAGTAATAGCAAATTGTTAATTTCTGCAGTTGACATCAAATTTAATAAAGTGGTAAAACAATTACATGGTAGGTATTTTAAAGTGCAGTGATTTAAAAAGGTTAATATTCTCTGAACATAGGTGACAGATGACCTTCAACCTTCAAAAATGTAGTTATTAACATGAGAAAGGATAATAGAGACTTTAGCTACAAGGTAATTTCACTCACTGAACTTAATAGGGAATGAGAAGTAATTAGGAGTATTACTAAATCGTTCATGACTATCGTATCATTATAAGAATTAAATTACTTGACTTTGGATTTTTCCCCTTTTTCTCTTTCGTCAACCTACTAAACCTCCGTCCACCTGCCCGTTTTTCTACCTAGCAGATTGCTCTATCATCCCCGCGTCTAAATTAGTCTCCTTGCCGATGACTATTTTTTATTACATTGTTTTGAACTTACTTCTTTGCCTACTAATCTTTCTTGAGTGAGGCAGATTGAAACCTTGTTTAACGAGATTTTTCTAAGTAAATTGCTATGTTTCGTCCACTTTTTTAACTTCCTCGTTTCACCTTCCAAATTGCCTTTTCACTTTATTAAAATAGTTTTACTATTTTATCTATTATTAGTACGTCAAATTAAGCCCGTATTAAGCGAATCATGTGTGTTCACTTTTATTCTTTTGTCCTGGTGTCTCTAATATCGTCAAATATAATTAACATTGCAGGAAAGTATTTGGTTGCTCTTGTAACAACTTTCATATTCTGTTTAAATAAAATAGTTTTATCAATAATGTCATAAATCTTTCTCTATCCCTAATTTCAATCTTTCAAACGAGATTTCTCGACCTGAAATAATTCCCTCCTTCAAACGCGAAAACTTTCCGCGGACGCAATTGCCGTGATTAAGCTTTTATCATTTTTATTTTCAAACATTCAGAATTTTCAATCCCCTCTTTAAATCATTGATTCCCTTATTTGAAGCGTTCAAGGAATCAACTTAATTGCCACAACTAACTTCTAACTAATAAGATAATTTGGGACACAACTCGTCTCAAAGCATCTCTAGAGAAGGCATTTAAACTTTTCCCCAAGAACCCATTCGTCTATAGCCTACTCCAAATTTAATTTCAATACAAGTACGACTAAGCCCTTACTTCAGGGAAGTAAGGTAACACTGGTATGTATTACTCCAGATTGCAATTCCAAGAGAGAGGTGAGATTTCCCGAGGGCAAAGTACAGGATGCGAAGGGTCTTATTTGAAGGTGAAGGCCTAATCATGCGTGAGATGTAGTGAAATAACACAATTTGTTTTGTATGTGATTACTATGATGCTGAAATTTGAGTTTATAGTCGATGCATAAAACAAGGATTTTTATCTTTTCAACTTGTTTAAGTTGGTGACCAGTAGGATGATATTTCTTTTAATTATTTCATGTTTCTCGTCTATTTGTTATACTACTTGCGCGAATTCGACAGGAATGGACATGAAATTCTTGCATGTAATTTCGAATTGAAAATAAATAAAATAAATTAAAAATGAAGTGTGTTGTCCTTTATTAAATCTCAATATGTGCAGACAAAGTGTAATCGTAATAAAAAACAAAGATGGAACTTCCACGAACTCAATTTTCCCATCGGTGATAAAAACATTGATTTTTTCTTTTAAATTGTTAGTTTCATAGCCCAGATTTGAGGAGCGTAGTCGATGTATTAGTTTGGCGTTGATGGGGAAGAAATAAAAAGTATTAAACGATCGGTAATGAATTAATTTTGCTCTCAAAAGGGTCGTTGCTTTTTTCAAAGGTGGCGAAAACGTTCTTACTTGTCAGATTTCCTCGATAGTCGAAATAGAAGTTACCTAAGAAATATTTGAGCTTGAAGTTCTAAAATAAATGTAGTTACTTAAGAAACGTTTGAATTTGAAGTTTGGCAACTTTGACAATAAATGTAGTTAATAAACGTTCGAGTTTCAAGTTGACAAAATGTAAATACGATACAAACAAGACAATACTTACTTCTTTGTTCTAAACGAGTTTGATTGACTTAATATTAGCATAGACAATAGTAAATATACTAAATCGGTTTGTAAGTCAAAGATGAAAAGTGACCTGAAGAAGTTTTAAAATATAGATCATCATTGGAGAAGTCGAAGGTGTTCTACAAGGTCTTATACTAGGGACAAGTTTGAGCTGTTTGACTTGCTTCATTAATTTTAACTGGCGTTATCTCCTGTTCTGATTTGAATAAACGGAACAAACCTTCTCCAACTTTTGGAAAAGATTGACTCCACGCAACATCCCGACATCTAAAGGGTGGGGAGAGTGTTATAAACGTATTCCAAAAAGCTCTCAAAGTAAAACTATCGACCAGGGTAATAATTATCGGTTCAAGGTCGAACCCCACAAACGACTCAACCAAAATCTTGGCCTCATACTCTAATATGCAACTATGTTTGAAAATAAAGTTATAAACCGGACCAGTCAATAGGGAGAATACTTGAAAAGTTAGACATGTGTTGAACGGGCAAAATATCTATTACTTCGATATATTATTCCTAATGACATTTATTTTTAATACGGGTTTAAATCTTTACAATTTATTTTATATTAATTTTTGCCTTGTATTTTTTGCACATCATATATATTTTAAGACAATCAATATTAAGATTTACGTAATTTTGGACGCAGTATGATAAAGAGATAGCAAAGACAATTTTTTAAGAATTTAATTATGACAAACTTCAGAACTTCATGAAATATCAAACTACACAAATTTATATACAATTTCACTGAAACTTTCCTGAAGAGGTAATAAGGAAAAAGTTGAAAGGAAAATTTATGTTAGAAACTTTTATTGAAAGTAATCAAGATAAATGGATTTAAAAAAAAATGTTTAGAAATCATTTGTAACATATCAAGTTTTTCTATATAGTTAAGTTGAACAATTTTCTTTTGCAAAAAAGGAGTCTTCAATAAGTATAGTGCGGTGGGAAAATCCGTAACAATTTTTTTATTTTTTTTTTAATGTTTAGGATGAAGGAATTCCTTGTTTAGTCATGACTATTTTCTTGGTAAATGTAAAAAAAAGCTTAATTCTTTTTATTCTAATGGTTATTAAACGAGGTAAATTTTTGAGGTTGGAGGTCTCTTGACATCATAAACGTTTTAAGTGCGTGGAGAGGAGGGCGGGGCGGATTTGCGCTCTCTGTATCTCTTTATTCAGAGAGGTTTTCATCTACAAAATATCTATGGTTGATTGGGTTATTGTGACAGCTATTATCTGCAGAGATCTCAATTACATCACACTTTTTACACGTTTCTCCCCTTCTCTTTTTCTCCCTTAACGCACACATACACACACACCATGACAATCAGTCACATAAGGAATTCACCATATAAGCTTAACTTGGGCGATATTGAATTTCAAAGGAAATTCAACGAGAAACAATGTTGGAGTTAAATTTAGTTCGTTTTCCGGGTCTTCAATAACGTCTTCAAATAGAAAACAGACAAGAACTTGACGCGCTATTGTCAACTGTTGTGAATTTGATCAGTTCAAGAATACGAAAGTTGATTGTACTCAAATTCAAGTATTTTCATTAGGTATATTCCTGTTTGCCTCAGTTGGTTCCAAGATATATATTTATTTCGTGATTTCTGATTACTCGTTTTCGATGATTTCTATTTTTTTTTATTATTCGCTATTTTGAACATCAGATTTTTCATTTTCAGGGGTTTAAATAGGGCGTTTCAAAACACTTTTGGGGGTTTAAAACCACTTTTCCTTGTAGGGCTTAATAAGGTTAGTTTTGTGATAAAACTTCTTGTAGGATGATAATTTAAGTTCGTCATTTTCAGGGTACGTGGGGTTAGCTTTGTAGTAGGGATTCTTTTAAGGATTTAAATATGGTTTATCATTACATTGTCCATCGGTTGAATATTGTGCTATAACTGAGTCTCATGTATTAAACAGGACTTTTCTTCTTAGTGTTCAAGGAGTTAGTTTTGTAACAAATGTTCTCCGGAATTAAATAGCGACCAGCCATTTCAGGATGCATTGGGGTAGATTTGTGGTAAAACTCTTAAAGAGTATTTAAAAGGGTTTTATGTTCGAGGTTCATCTTTGTTATTTTCCATGAAGTTGGAGGTAATACCCCTGCCTCGTATGGCAGTAAATAGTTTCCATTTTTAGGGTTCATGCTGCTTGCTAGGTGGTAAACTCCGTTATGGGTATTGAATAGGGATTATTTATACCAGGTTCATTGGTTAATTTTGTGGTAAAACATACTATTTGGTATTAAATTGAATTTCTTTTACAGGAGTCATGAGATCAATTTTGGAGTTAAATACTGTTAGGCATTAAAATGGGTTTCATATTCGCAGTGTCGGCGGAATTTGTTTTGTGGTAACTCCTCTTGTTTTTATAAGAGAGATTTGGCTTCCACTATTTGCTCTCTATCTCTATAGTTTTAATTGATAGAAAGAAATTATGTGAACAACGAAGGCATTTATTGTCAATGGATATAAAATAAGGAGGAAAGGACAGATACTAAAGTGGCAAGGACAAGAATGGGGAAAATAGCAATCGACAGGTAAGAAGAGTTCAATAAAAAGAGATAACAATGCCCTAGAATATTTTGATAACCCAAATACATGGTCGAGTGTGTTATTACAAGTATTGAAGAACAAGTACTTACAAAGAGCACTGGAACGTATGTGGAGTACGAGAGAGAGAGAGAGAGAGAGAGAGAGAGAGAGAGAGAGAGAGAGAGAGAGAGAGGGAGGGAGATAAAGTGAAATACCAGCAGTACATTGATAAACATGACATACAATCAATATCATTGGACTTGACGCCGATTTTGCATCCTGATCATCTGTGAATTTTATAATCCGGTCAAGCGAACTCGTCCGCATTTAAAAAGGGACAAGAGGTCTTTATCTACATCAAATTTCAATGCAGAAAATTAATTTAATCTGCGTGCTGCAGCCAAAATTATGAACTTGAGGAGCCAAAAATATGAACTTGACTGACCGAAAATATGAACGTAAGCGATCAAATGTGGGAGCAAGGGTAGTCTAAAATATGAGCGTGAGCACCACAAAAATGAACGCGAAGAGCCCAAACTATGGACGTAAGCAGTTAAATATATGAACTTGTGCAGTTAAAAATATGAAAGTGGATAGTCTAAAATATGTATATGAGTACCATAAAAATGAACGAGATGAGCAGAAAATATGAACATAAGCACCTAAAATATAAATGTGAGCAGCCCAAAAACTTGAAAGCGAGTAGCTTAAAATATGAACATACCCCCAAAGTATGAACCGGAACACCCTAAAAATGAACGTGAAGAGTTTGAAATATGGACGTGAGCAGCTGAAAATATAGAAATGAGCAGGAACAAATATGAACATGGCTTACTGAAAATATGGACATCAGTATCGAAATACAGAAATGGGATATGAACATAATTACCAAAATATAAACTAGGGCAGCCGAAATCTAAACGTAAACACCCAAAATATGAACGTGAACATCCACAAATCTGGACATGAGCACCCAAATATTTGTATTTGAGCATCAAAAAATATTGGCCAGCGCAGCCAACAATATCAAAGCGACCAACCCAAAATATAAACATGAGCTTCCAAAAATATAACGTGAGCAGCCAAAAATATGAACTTGAGCATCCGAAAATATGAACTTAAGCAACTTAAAATACAAGCAATTATACTCCCTGAAATTCACCATGGAATGAAACAGGAGCAATCCACATGGATCACTCTTATTGCAGAGCCGTCTGACAATTAATGAAGTCATCTCCCACGAAACTTCAGTTAACGGCGAAGGGGAGAAGCAAGTTAATGAAACCGAGACAAAGAATATGGAGTTCAGACCCTGTTTTGCCACAAACACAATGCGACGCCAATCGATACAGGAGGAAGGGCGGACGCTGGGGGTGTTCGGGAATCCCACAGGCCTCTACATACAAAAAGGGTGGCGGTGGAACCCATTAAACAGGGGGTCTTGCGTAGGGCTAACTTCCCTAAGAGCGAGCTGATTACATGGGGAGGGATGACATGGGTGGTAGGTCTGTCACTCTCCCTGATAGATGGTTGGGTGGAATTAGGGTGGAAAGGCCTATTGGCTTCTGGTCAGGGGTTTGAGTCAAATATTAACGAAAGCCTATCGATGTTATGGAAGGGAAAAATCGAGTCTGAAAGGGCGCCTCAGAGTGAGGAATTATTATTATTCTCATTATCATTATTAATGAAAGTTTTGGGAACTAGGGAAGGGAAAAGCTACATAATCCCTTTGTGAGGATTTCGAAAGTCAGCCTTGATATGTAAGTTCCATCATACCTAATTTTCAGAAAGCGATGCAGTTATGGGAAGTGAAAAGTACAACTAACTAACTTGTATTACTCAAACAGGAGAAAACACGAGGCAATAAGGAATAGGGAGTCTGTAACTGTCCAACCCCGTTTCTCAAAGAGAGATTTGTAGGGTTTGGCCAAGACATACGACTCCTCAAACACAATAGAATAGATACATTTACGTAGGCAACTAAAAGACTTCTAGATAAAAGACCAAAAATGATTCGGTTGTGTTAATTATCAGTGTTCGAGTCGGAGGACAAAGAAAACACACTACCTAAAGTGGGCTTGTAAATAAGCTGTTTATGAGACTCAGAACCTTTTCTCTTTCAAGCTCACGCAAACAATGGATAAATCCTTCAAGAGTGGTTGAAAATACTTTTATAAATATAGTCAAGAATCAGTTAGACAAATACTTTATGAAAGTACTTATCATGCCCGGAGGAAAGGAGAATAAGATTCACCCTCTTTTTGCCATCTGCGTGTCGTAAGAGACTAGATATATGTGATCGTACGTGCATGAAAAGGGAAAGGCTTTGGTGTTGGACGCCGGTTCTCTTTTCTATTGATCTGATGAGTACAAATATAAATATTATTAACATAAAACACAGCAGCGGTGGTATAAGGATATTACGAATAAATGTAAATCTTTGTAATAATAATAAGAATATGAGAGGTTTTCAGAATGTTGCCGAAAAATGTCTGCTTATATCAGAAATAATGAAAAATGTTTCAACATAAATATTCAGGTATGGAAATTATAGTATTTACGTCTTTTGAAAAGGTATACCCACATAGTCAACATATATTTTCATAAATTGGAGCTTTTAGAGCCAATATAGTTTGGAGCGAGGGTAAGAATGATAGGAAAAACCAGAGAGGCTTTTCATTTGCAGGAGAGGATCTTGAAGATCGCACCCGATGGAGCAAATCTTCGACCGAGGGAGGAAAAGTTCCTTATAGTCAAGTACTTCAAAGTTGACCTGGTTAGACTCGGTTGCAATCATCCGTCTTATGTCAACTCTAACTTAATTCGAAGTTTACAAACATCAATTCTGGTTAGGTCTGGCTATTTAGAATCATGCCGCGATCCTAGATATGCTATTCATCGTTCTTAAGTAATGACACCTAGCTTAAATGAACAGATACAAGTAAATCTAAAAATTTCGGACTTAAACTAATGATAGAAAGGAAAACTCAACGTGACTTAAATGAAACTATGCCTGATCTATTGATAGCAAACCTAACCCGAGATTAACACAAGGTTTTGCGAAGTTGCTTACCTATTCATGCTTCTTAGCGTTCTAAATTTCCTATATTATTAGTTTTTTACTTATTTCCTTGTTTTCTTTTATCTTCTATCTTATGTAGACATCGTTATTTTTCCCTTGAAGACACCTTGTTCTTTTATAAATGTTTCCTGTAATTTTGTATCACTTTCCATCATGTATTTGATGCCTCACGTATCTTTTCGTCAATTTTCTTTCAATCAACTTTCTATAATCGATTCATCTATTTTTCCCTCCCTGCTTGCTATCCATCAACTTCAACTTCCTTCAAAATCAAATCATAGCCTTCTATGATAACATTGACAAGTTGAAACCAATATCAGAAATGGAGACATTGAGTTACCGAAATTCTCATTGATGAGTTGAAGCAATCAGACATAACAAAAATGACATTCCCAATAGTCAAAGTCAGCCTAAATTCCTTTTCAGTCATTGGCATGTATAGTTATCACGTCAAGTTCCTAGTTCGCAGGACATATCTATTTAAGTTATTCCACTAAAAAGACGGAAAATGAAGCTAATAGATTGTTTATTTATAGAAGAAAAATGAGAAATGATTTACTATGACGATTGATAATGAATAAAATGTGAAATAGCAAACTATGACTTATATTTTCATGAAAATCATGTGCTCTGTCATAACGAATAGTTGTTTTCATAGTAACCTATAAATGAAAGAAAAACAATGAATTGAGAAAAAAGAATAGTTAATTATAAGATATCGAAAACTATAAAAAAATACTGCAAATTTATGGCCAAAAATTTGGACAGATGAGAATTTTGTTGTTCCTAAGCTTTATCGCTTTAAATTATTAAATACAACTTTCACCCATTCCTGGAACAAGTTACAAGAGATACAAATTGGTATTTATAAGTTCTGTAAGTATGATGACCCACCCCTTCCCTCCCCGCAAAAAGGCTAGAAGTGAATATGACTTCTGGGATTCGTCCAGCCTGAATATCAACGTCAGGAGCAACTCCTAAACGATGGTTTTCCCTTTTTGGCTTAATAACAGTCTGGAGGACGGAGGTTGGATCATAATTTGCGGGATTACCCTTCTTAACCTTTTTCCTTGAGGGTTACCGGCAGATTCTCGAACGGATTAAGATCTAGGGAATTTCTAGGCCTTGGAACCCTATGTGATGGTTTCGGGGCTACTTCATTACTAATGCCTAATAACACCTGTTTCTCTATCATGTTAGGAAACGAATGATCACTAAGATCATGTGCTACATTTTTTATGCACAGATTGCCAATCTGACAAATCCCGGTTCGTTCTTGAAGGAACTGAATCAAATGCTGACCAGGAATGGGATGAAGGAGATTTGGTCTCCCGAGAACCCCGCCCCCACCCTCAAAGAACGTCCTGAGAGTTCAAATGTAATATACCACACCGGTTCCCATGAACACGGACGCAACCTCATACCCCCAAGCGACAATAAAAAAGAACTACAGTCGACTGAAGAAGCTGCCCAAGCTAAATTAGCAGACACCACGGAAACCACAACATAAATGAACTCATCCACCCGACTAGGGAGCCCGCATCAAAATATCCCTCCGCCGGCCGAGGGTGAGATCTTCCTCAATCTCCAATGAACATCGCCATATGAATCAAGGAAGAAAGATCACCCCGAAAATATAACCATCGGAGAACGCCTTCTTCCTTCCTGCGAAGACGAACAGAGATATAAGTGAAATGATAAAAAGTGGCATCCCGGACAGGGTGGTTGAAGAAACTCTCCTCCACGAGATGATTTTGCTTAGCCAAGATGCTTTCTCTAAGATAACGAATACGGAACTCCAGAAAAAAATGATCAAGAAAATGTAGAACTCTGCCATTCAGCCCCTCCATCTCGAAGAATGATAAGAACAGCAACTAATGGGACGATAACTTATACAGAATAAATAAAGACTTGAAAATCCTACATATGAAAGTTGACAGATTGGACACTAAACAAATGACCTATGGTAACATCATACAGTGTGATCTCAAATTATATTAATTGCGAAAAACGGAATTTTATTCGACACAAGCCAAGATAGAAATGTTCACATATAACGTACTAACGATAACTGTAGTTAATAATGATTCGACGGTGTTGCTTTTGCAGTCAGAAGAGGACGTGCCTATAGAGAACTACTTGCACTCGACGAACAGTATCTGGCCATTGAGGTCCAAACCACTCTGGGATCCCTAGTGTTCTTCCCATGATATCAACCTCCAAGACGCGGTTCTTTGCCACTACACAACTTTTGCCTTTTTGTAGACAAGTTAAGGCAGTCATTTTTGGATGGGTCCTCAACGCCCGATACCGAGCCTACGGATACGACGGAAACCACAAACAGGACTGGAAGAAATCTTACGACTCTCATAGATAGGAAGAGCGTAGTCAGCACTTGTCCAGACTTTCCCACGTTTATCACCGACCGTGTGCAACAAAACACGACGTGATTCTAACCAGCCCGAAGTTTCCCCACAACTATTACATTCAACCCTGTTCCCTGATCCCAGGTGATCACGTTGTCATTAAAATCACAGTGTCCTCAAACATAATCCAAGTAACTGCAAGGAAAAGGAGATGCTTCGTTTGACCAACTAGGAGGACTACAGAACTCTTATATGCGGGTACGTGCCCCGATTCTTTGAAGAAGCCAACTTGGACGAAATCAACTAAGAGTTGGCGAACATGACCCCCAAAAATGGTGGAAACGGGCTGCGTAGCCGTACCAAGAAGGGCGTTTAAGATTTTGCTAGCACCTGCGTGGCCACATGAAATGTATGATTTAACTGACAAATACAAAAATTGTATGAATACATTAGACTCAGAGAAACGTACAGAATAGAGAAAAGATCAAATTGCTAAGAACACTAGAACAGATATGATAATACGCATTACGGAGCCACAACAGACTATGTGAAATGTGAAACAACCTCTTGGGCCAACATGAGGCAGAGACCGATCCACACACGTTCTGTACCACGAGACAAAGACTAAAAGGAAAATCACCTGACGGAGAAATCAATCTGAAGAAGGACACAGGATGAAACTAGACAACAAAATAGAAGTGGAATAAGCCTTCAAAGACATATGGATAGAGGTATTCATCATCTCTCCGAGGAAAATGACCGTTACGGCCTCGACTTTGTAGACTACATACACGACAAACTAGGCCAAGAACTAGACAAGACATACCCATTCAACAATGCATCACCGGAACTAAAAAGATAAAAAAACGACGAACTTACAGAGACACATCGTTCATTTAGACAAATAACACCAAGAAAATCTAAACTATTAAAACTTAACTTCGTAAATTTCCCCATAAAACATTACTGTGAGTTTCATCAACGTGATAATTACGTGCCTAAATGCTGGCTACTTTCCAGAAGAATCGAAGATTGCAAAAATGATCTTAATTCCAAATTTCAGAAAACAACATGACTCTCCAGCAAACTTCAGGCCTAGTCGCAGGCAAGCTCTTCAAAATGATGCTTGCTAACACGCTTCATACATTCATGAGGGAGAACAACCTACACAAGCACCAACCAAATGGATTCAGAAGAGGAATGGGGACTGACACGGCGCTAACAGCCATCTCAAAGTAGCTTGCGAAGATTGCGGGCCAGAAAAGTTATGCTTACCTGGTACTCAGAGACGTCAGAAATGCATTCAACGAAGTATGGAAGATGGGTCTACAATATAAAGTACTAAGATTGCTACCAAACCTAACACTAGAAAAAATATTATGTGACTACAAAAAGGATAGAAAAGCCTACATTTAATTGAAAGATTATACCGGACCAGACCTTTAGCTGACTTCCTGTGTACAGCAGAGGGGGTGCCTGAGCCCTATCCTTTCCACATTTACACCATCAACCTTCCTTAATCAATCAGGGAGAAGACGCTGTACATTCATTTCACCGATGTAATCTCCCAGATACTCACTGCCTCCTTCAGAAATGTCGATTCTCTCTGCACAAATACGGACTGAGAAATCAAATATACCAACAGGTATAAAAGTAGATGGAAGATCTCAAGGAACCCTAAAAAGTTAAAAGTCATACTCCTCTTCCGAATAAAGCTAGGCAACATCGAATTAGATGGTGTCCACATTCCCTTTAGAAGAGAGGGGTCGGTATTGGGACTGAAGATATATAGAGGAGGGTGAGGCAGCCACGTTACTCAAACAGTAGCTCGGAAGAAAGTAGACCTGAACAAGCTCTTTGGTTTTAGAAATCTCAAGAGAGCTAACAAGTTAAAATTTACAACACGCTCTTAAGGTCGAAACTTCTGTACCACCCAATACCTATCAAAACATGGCCAAAGTACACTTGAGATCACTCCAATGAGTACAGCACAAAGCAATGCTCGTAATCAGCAATGTCAAGAGAAGGGAAAGGAACAGGCAGAGTGAACGGCCAAAAGAGCTCAAAATAACCCCAACAACATCGAGCCTCAGGCAAGAGCTAGAAAAATTGGAGATAAAGTCTCAAGATGCATGAAAACCAAAGATCTATAAAGACATTTCCCTACAAGTCAGGCACAGAAGGACGAAACAATTTACAAGTAGTAAAAGACAGACTAAAAGACAAGAAGATCCGATATACACTTAAAACCAAACGAGAATGAGAACTAAACAACTTGCAGAATAGAAACAATCAACAAAAGAAAAGCACATAACATAACACAAGTACAATCAACGCGAGACATTACAAAGAACAACTACATAACCTTGAATGCCATTAAAAAGGAATAAAACTAAAACACAAAACAACTGAACACCTAAACAACAACAATACATTTCTTAAAAACAATTTCTAAAAATTATATAAAATAATAGCCATCTAACATTTCAATCTGAAATATATTTCTTACAAATATAATTTCCTGGAAATTGAATACTTATCTAACATTTTGCCGTGAAATTTATTTCCAACAAACAGAAATTTGAAATTATGCAGGATTATACAACTAACAAACATTTTTCCTTCAAATTTACTTATATCATTTTTCCTTGCAACCACACTTTTGGATTCTCCTTCCACTCACAAGCTTTTCAATGTTAGGAGTGGTACTTGATAAAACACAAAGAATATCGCTTTCCACTACAAGTCTATTCTTTTGTTTCGACTTAATGTGCAGCAGACCTGAAAATCCACTCTCGCACATGTAAGTTGATGCAAATAGCAAAATATATCCAAGTGCATGTGATGACAGATTTGGGTAAGTACCAATAATACTGGCCCAAAATCTGTCCATGGTGGACCGATGGTACATATATTGAGCCACTAAATCATTTTTAAGCTCCAAATGTTCCTCCTACAGATTTTCTGGAACACTATAAACATCTGTTGTGAATGAATTCCTGATGAAAGATAACTCATCCCTTGTCAGGTCTACCTCTAGAAAGTATTTTTGAAAATCATCACGCAGCTTTCGTAAATGCTCGGTGATTTGCATCTGAATGCCTTTCTTTTCCCCGAGCATAGCATCCACACGTGGAAATTGAACCAAATTGTTACTTCCGACTCGTATTCTAGCTTCTCAAGAAAAGCCTTTGATGATACCTTGGTGAGAAAACAGATTTGCACATTTTCCTCGTAGCTAAAGATTCAGTTTTTTTAAGATTTCTAAAATATTAGCAAGGTATGCAAGTTCTAATTCTGACTGTGTTAGCATATTTTTCAAATCTTTTTCGCTTAGAATGGATAAAAAACGTCAGTTCTTCTCTCAGTTCACAAAAATTCTGTTGAGTACATTCCCTGCTCAAAACCACCGTACAGAAGTGTAGAACACAACACCTCAATGCTGGAACCCATGTCCTGACATAATTTTCTGAATAGCCTAGTGTTCACTGCTGACGATTTGATGTAATTAACTACCTTCACCGATCCTTTGAAAATGGTGTTTCAGTGATCCGGCAGTGTTTTGATGCTAATGCCTATATGTGAATGAAGCAGCAAATACCAGTTACCAATAGAGCACGCTGCTTCACCAAAGCTTGGAAGCCTGCTCTTAAGCCTAGCATCGCAGGTGCACCCTCAGTGGTAACGCCCACCAAATTTTCCCAATCCACACCATTTGCTTCGCTTCGAAGAAATTGTTAGCAATTTCTAACACATTCTGAGCTCTTATGGTGGTGTCAAGAGTCTTAATGAAGAGGAATTCTTCTTTCATGTCTCCATCAAGCATGTATCGAGCAAACACCAATAGCTGAAAGGACAGTGAAACATCAGTTGATTCATCCAACTGTATGTCAACAATGGATATTTCTTTATTTCATCCACAACTTGTCACTGATGTTTTTTGGGATATCATTTATTCGTCTCGATACAGTGTCATTAGATACAGATTTCGCTTCCGGGCTGCAAAATCTACACCTTGAGAGGAACCAGTGATGGATGGAAACCCAGGAATTAAAATGTATGAATATGTTTCATTCGCACTTTTTCCTCTAAAAAATGTAAGAAAAAATCTTTGTAGCAATAATCAAAACTGACGTAATGGAAAATTGGACAAACCGTTTAAAAGAGTGAAATTTTGTATACTATAATGTAGGAAGCACGCAGTACATTGGAGGTCTTTTCATAGAATGTACCTGATGAGACAAGGCGCTGCCGCTTGAGTGCTAATAACTGCTGCTCAAAATAATCTTTATCCTTTTGCAACAAATTGGGGCGACACTTTTCGAGATGGAACTTAAGTTTAACTGGCTTCAGTGACTCATTCCCAAGACTTTAAAGCAAATAACACACTGTGGTAATTCCATGCCGAATTTAATGTAGTGCTCTGAATACTGGCGCTTAACGTTCCTTCCAGCTATTGTCATTTATTCAGATTTGTGGGCAGGGCAAATAAATATATCAGTTACGTGTCGAGTTTCGCAATACTAATGATAAAAAGTATTATAAAGTTAATAATATAGCATCATGTGGCGTAAACAGCTTAACAACTGACTATAAATGGCTCACTAATTTCACACTGCCTCCCTGATTCATCGAGGAAAAATTACTATATTTTACAGTAGAAAACAAAATCAAATTACTCCATACCTGTAAAACAGCACAGGACGAATGATGCAACTAAACAGTTCAGCAGTTCGGTGGCTACTATCTATAGTACTTTACGACAGTATTATATGTAGCCGCTGGCAGCTGACAGGAATCAACAGGATGGCTCGTTACCTCGACTCTTGCAATACAAGTATGTACTAGGTTATGGTCACGTATAGCTGCGTGAATCTTGGATATTCATTTTAGAATAGATTAAATTTAAAAACTTAAGTGACTCGAAGTGATATTTAGTAGCTACAATTTAAAGTTTGCCAATATATTTCTTAAATAGAAATAATGTAATAAAATGGATGGCCATTTATTTAATTTTATTAAATTGTTCGTACTGAATTTTCATTAAATTTTAAATTATGTACTTATTTCCAATTTGTTACCAAATACAGTGGACGTCCTGTGGACCACCCAAAAAATTACCATGGACCACCAGTTGAGAACCGCTGTGTTAGATAAAAAGTAAAAAGAGACAAGGTGGAACACCTAAGTGAACGAACACTTTCGATACCCTTTCACCAGGGATCTTTTACTTTCATCTACCCCTTTCCTTTATTTCTATCTTTTAAATGTTTACCACTAAAATGATCGCTGTCGTTCTCGGAGACATTTTGGTAACATTGTTTTGAGAGCGTCTTGGAAGAAAATGTCTCTGTCAAAATCTTTTGACGATGAGTTTAGGAAACTATCGCATCGTCCAATGCTTTGAAGGTGAAAATGCATTTCAAAACCTACATAAGTTTTTTTTTAAATAATTAAGCGCAAATATTAAAAAATTCAAAGCTGAGTGCTATATACAAAGATCTAAAGAAATGCAAATAAAGGACAGCGAATGAAAGTAAAGGTATAAAAAAATTCGACAACAATTCCCCATGAATTTCATAGTTCATATTCCTGGTATGTAATTGCAAAAGAGCGTAAGAAGAACATTTGTGAAACCCACCCGCATTCATACACTCGATATCACATTTACAAAGGGTGAAAATCTGCCGTCATATGTCGCACGAGGGAAGTCATTGAAGAAAATAATATTGGGATTACCATAATATATGATCATTGAAACAAAAATGGCCGATAAATATGAATAGAGTTCGCTGCTACGGGAATAGAAAAAAAAGACCAACAGTCTTCCTCTGACTAGGTTTGGTTTTGGTCGTTATGGTTATATTACGTTTTTGCATTTAAATGAGGGAAAGAGCGGCAATATCAAATTGTCCAGATTTACCGGCATTTGGTCTCTCTCTACTCATTTTCGAAGGCATTTTAATGTTTTTAATGAACTTTTAATTCTGATCGTTAAGCCTGCTTTAATTTATGTGGCCTTATGATAATTTCGCCTCCACATAGTTTCCCATACTGGTTTAAGGACCAAGGAAACACTAGTAAGGAGTTCGGGTTCATTTGGTATGCATTCTCCTTGGATGTTTGGACAAGACACTGTAAGGTACCTTAAAGATTTACGAGTTATGCGTTTCTTCTTTCAGTCATTTTTTCATCATATATGTGTCCCCCTCTCATCCTTTAAGTCAGTTTGATGACTACAGTACACCCCCTTTCATTCCTTAAGTCAATTTAATAACTACTGTTTCCCCCCCTCTCGTTACTTATATAAGTTTTGTGACTACCCTTTTCATCCTCTCATTACTTATGTTAGTTTCTTGCCTACTGCTTTCCCCTCTCTCATTACTTATACTAGTCTCATGCCTACTGATTTCCCCTCTCTTATTACTTATGCTAGTCCCATGCCCACTTCTTTCCCCTCTCTCATTACTTATGCTAGTCTCATGCCTACTGCTTTCCCCTTTATAATTACTTATGCTAGTCTCATGCCTACTGCTATCCCATCTCTCATTACTTATGCTAGTCTCATGCCTACTTCTATCCCCTCTCTCATTACTTATGCTAGTCTCATGCCTATTGCTTTCCCCTCTCTCATTACTTATGCTAGTTTCATGCCTGTTCCTTTACCCTCTCTCATTACTTATGCTAGTCTCTTGCCTACTGCTTTCCCCTCTCTCATTACTTATGCTAGTCTATTGACTACTGCTTCCCCCTCTCTCATTACTTATGCTAGTCTCATGCATACTGTTTCCCCTCTCTCATTACTTATGCTAGTCTCATGACTACTGTTTTCCCTCTGGTAGACATGTCTTAAATGTCCTCGCGTTTATTTTGTTTTTTATTAAGACGAAGTCCTTTTACTCGAAGGAATCGACAGATTGTGCCTTTCTTTGAGGTTTGCGATATTCTGCTTCCTCCCACCAGGGAATCTTTCTCCTTAGCGAAAAAAACAAGGAGAGCTGCGTGATCTCTGCGTTTCACTTTGCTTCACCCCATCTTTACATTTAGTTTCCTTCACACACTTAATTAAAACAACTTTTGACAAAAAATCTTCCCGCTATTCTTTATTTCTTAAAATGAGAAAAATCTTTTTAATCTTTGTCACTGTTACTTTCTATTTATCTATTTTTTTCCTTTAGCTATCTGAATTTACTCCACGTTATTCATTGAGTTGAAATGCCACCGTTACTTATATATCCTTGCAGTTATTTATCAGCATATCTTTCTATATAACTCAGTATCCCCTATAACCAACGTGCCTTATACTTTTTCTCTTGATATCTAGCATCATCTTCGTGTTTAATCCTTAACAGAGGGGATAACTCGCTTTCCCTTTCAATGAAGATAAACCACATCGTATGTGTTTAATCTGCACATACTCCCATTTCTCGCCAGCTACCATGTAACGAGCAATAGTTCGAATCCTACGTACATTAAGAGGCCCTGACTCGGCTGTAAAAGTTCAGTGGATGTTTGAAAAACGTGTCCTATCTATCACTCGCTATCATTTCTGTTCTATCCAACTATCCGATAAAACGCACGCTCGTCTTGCTTCATCCATTTGGACAGTGACCTCAGCATCCATCTTTCGAACAAAGGTTGTCCATCTTCTACCGCATCTAGACGCAATCTCTAGATCTTCATTCGATCTGTTAAGTTTGTGAATAGAAATCTATTTTCGTATCGGTATCCTCTCGGAGTAGAAGCATTTGCGTACATTATATAAATAGAGGATCGTATAATAAGTTTGTACGGAGAATAAACGCCGTTATTCTTTCAATTATGTCTCCATGCAAGCAGGCTTTCTGTTGATTCATATGAAGTTATTTATTTTCGACCACCGACGAAGAATTGGGCTTGGTTTTCTTTATTTATGTGAGAAATATTATTATTATGCTCAACATCAATTCATTTATTTATGTGAGAAATATTTTTATTATGCTCAACATCACTTCTTTATTCCTGATTCCACAAAGAGACCTTGGAACAGGCATATTTAGGCGAATTGCCAGAACTCTGAGTACCAATTACCCCCAGTTATCTTCTCAGTATATTACCAGTACATAGTTTCTGGGATCTACGAGACCTTCACCCACAGCTCCCTCCATGCAAGGTGGTGGACTACACGCATCATTGCCAATAAATACCTCTACTTGCAACTTTACTTCACGAATCACTCCTACAAAACTTCTCTCGGCATCGTTAGTGATTTTTTTTTTTACAAAAACTCCTCCCTTAAAATTATCACCAACTTATTTAAAAACAAAACACGGTTATGTAAGCCAAAACTAGAAATAAACCTAGAAGAAAAATAACAACATTGGGTTTGGTTGTTATTTGATAGAAAAGCTCGAAAGTTTTGATCGTGAGAGAAAGAAGAAACAAACCATTTTTTGCTTCCCTCGTCCTGGGTTGGCGACGGTGGATTGTGAGAAAGGGCCAGCTGGCCAAGGCTTGATCAAATTATTGAGGGTCAGACCCAGAAATCAGTAAACTTGGGGAAAACTTGAGTGTTAGTTTTTGGTTTTAGGATTTGGAGTCGACCGAAAATAGACTTAGATTTCATAAGGAATGTCGATTTTTTTTTATTTGAAGAAAATTGCAAATTGAAGATGGGACAACTTTTTGTTTCTTTCTCTTGGTTTCTTTTTGTTTGCTACTTTCTATTTTATTTATTTTCTTCATTTATCCTGCCTTCCTTTTATTTTATTTTATTTTCAATATTAAATATTCTCATTAGCTCAAATAACGGGTAAACTCGAGGTGCTGTATCGTCGTAATCAGTGGTAACTTCATAGGAAGACTTTTACCAAACCGTTGCAAAAGAGAAAATGGTAATTAATGATAATGATTGATGATGATTCAATGAAAGCAAATTCGCGTATTGGGGGGTCACGAGGAATATTTACACAAAAATAAAAATAAATGAATAGATGGATTAGGAATAGTGGTAATTTATCACTCTTCCTTATTTTTTTATATCTATCAGTGATAAATATCTAAGTGGGCAAGAGCGAACAACCTCAATAATAAATATATTTCTGCCAAATCGGTAGTAATTCCTCTCTTTCATCTAAGTATCTTGAGATCGAGTGACAATGTAGTCCCAAGAGTTAAGTAAACAAAAAAAATATTTCTTGCCTTTAGCAAGAATTTTACCACCGAGTTGTCATTTTCATCGGCGGGGGTCTTTCATGTGGTATCCAAAGTAGTAATCTTTATAATAGTAAGGAAACCTAGAGTGGTATGTACATTTCCACATTAGCGCCCGCAAGGAAATGTCATGTGTATCATAATCAACATGCTTAAGCTGACATGAAGGATTACGTGCTCTCCAGTCCCCCAATTTCCTATGGTGGATCATGAGCTACATATATATATATATATATATATATATATATATATATATATATATATATATATATATATATATATATATATTACATCTTCACTTCTACTATCGTGACCATCTTTTTATTTTCAGATGTCCTTACAAACTGTCTGTGGGCGATGCACTCGTTGTTTTTTTTACTTCATTAAAAAAGAATCCACATTGCCGCATAATTCTGTAATAAATTTGTGATTTGGCGCAACGATGTGTTATGACCTCCAAAGAGATTTATTCTCACAAATAAAACAGAAAATTTGTGCCGTCTTGGACATTTCTGTGACGCAGAAATTAATAAGAGTGGGAATTTGCCCTTTTTTGCCATTTTATTTAAATTAGGTTGGTTGGTCAGGATAGCCTCTGTCAACTCAATTTGCCAATCGATGCCTTTTCTTTCCCGTCTTTTAGATATCTGATTCTCCTTCCATTTTTATCTTTTAATCATCTAATTCCCTATTTAATAATGTCTTTTAATCATTTGTTTCTATTTTTATTCATTTTATTTAATTGTCTCATTCTTTTTTAATTTCTTTTAATCATCTCACTCTTTTTATTCATTTTATTTAGTTATTTCATTCTCTTTTTATTCATTTGTTTTAATCAGTTCGATCTCTTTTTATTCATTTCTTTTAATCATCTCATTCTTATAATTCCTTTCTTTTAATCATCTCATTCCTTCAAGTCATTTCTTTTATAAATCTTATCCACTTTATATTCCTTACTTTTATACATCTTATTTTCTTTATATTCCTTCCTTTTAGCAATCTCTCCTTTCTATTCTTGTTATTTACACATCTTATTTTCCTTCTATTCCCTTTTAGACTTATTTTTTCTATTCCTTTCTTTTAGAGATCTTAATGATTTATATTCCTTACTTTTATACATCCTTTTCTCCTTCTATTCCATTCTTTCATATATATTATTCTCTCTTTATTCTTTTTCTTTTCATTATTGATCCTCCTAAGAAGGGAGGAGGATAAGTTTGTATTATTGTGACGCCCCTTGTTAATTACAATAGCAATGTTTATCACTTCATTCTTTTTATACAAACAACACATCACTCTTCGGTATCTTAAAACCACCGAAGGGGTTTCAATCCAAATTTTCCCTGAAGTTGAACCTGTAGTTCTCCTTTGAGCCACCAATCGTTCCAAACACTATTCCCCCCCCCTCCCTTTAAATGAGGACAAGCCCCTGATGTTCTTGGGCTTGTCAGTGTTTTCCTACTGATTTTTATGTTGCTTTCATTATCCGTCTAGAGAAAATGGACACGTGGCTCTAATAATTGGAGGGAATTAACAATTAATGGCAAATACTCGAAAGATTTCACCCACTCAACATGACTTTAACATTCATGGTAATAACATAAAATTAATTCAATTCTTTTTAGGTGTCGGATGCTTAATGCTAGCTAGCATCAAATTTTAGCAGGAATAACCCATTATTCAGTTGGCGCTATTCTTATAACAAGATTCTAGTGTTTCCAATATTTTTTATTAGATGATTATAGTATTTCTTCTCTAATTAGTCTCCGATTTCCTCTCTTTGGTCTTCCAAATTTCTTGCTTTGGTTATCTTTTCACCGGAATCTCTTCAAGGATATAATGAGCAAATTTCGATCTATTTATCTTTATAATGATACAATGTGTGATGTAATTTGGGTCAACAATGTGGAGGATTTGTTTCTATTTGCCTTTTTCTATGCTAATAAGTCCTCTTCTATAATCACAAGAAGGGATGAAATTGGGTTCCTTCTTCCTGCCTAAACTTGCTTACTTAACAAAATTATACATTAACTTTACAAACTTCTCATCAGCACTTATTGCCGATGATATGTATGCAAAGTTATGATGGTTTTTTTTTTATAAGTTATAATCTATATAGGAGGTTGTTGTTTCTGTTATGACTTTTTGCTACAAATATGGACTCTTTATGAGGTCGTTCGCAGTGATGATCTACTGTTAAACGTAGGATCCGAAATATCATGGAAAGAATATAAAGATGGCTCGAATGAAGTTACCGAATCAATAAGCTATTGTTCTGGAGGTTTATGATGATAAGGATATAGATGAATCCAATTTTCGAACAGAAAATTGGATTCTTGTTATGTATTATAATTTAATGGAAGGATAAATGAAAAGAATAAGTGCAAAAACCAGTAACGATAATTGACTCATAACTTTTACTTCTGAATAAAATAGCATCATCTCCATTTCGCTTTACGTGGTCGAAGTAGTTTCGTTTTTGTTATTTCTTAAAAGAATATAGGACTACCAAAAACTAGGTCATTTCTACAGAAATGACTAATCAAAATAAAAACAAGAATATATGAGTAGAGTTAATTGCAATAGCTAGTTGCATAAAGGTGTTATCCTGATTTATGATAATCTGAAATCTTTCAACTTTATTGATCTATTCTGGATGCTGACCTTAATTGAAGGATAAGCTTATAATGGAGGAAAATGAGTTATTAAAATGCTTTAGAATAAGATGAATTTATTTTTTAGAAACTTATAAATGAGCCATTTAATAAATATTTCAAATAGCTTTTAAAATACCTTCTTAAAAGTCTGAATCCTAAACCAACTTAAAAGTTAGGGATAAGAAGAGACAACAGAAAATTCTACACCTTGAGAGGAACCAGTGATGGATGGAAACCCAGGAATTAAAATGTATGAATATGTTTCATTCGCACTTTTTCCTCTAAAAAATGTAAGAAAAAACCTTTGTAGCAATAATCAAAACTGACGTAATGGAAAATTGGACAAACCGTGTTAAAAGAGTGAATAAATAAAAATGCAGCTTTGAATTATTACATAGGAGTGAGCCGGCTCCAAGGGGTAATAAAAAAAACTTAAGACTCAATCAAGGAAGAACGAAGATTTCCCCAGACAAAAAAGATTTCTAATCCGGAATATCTAGCTGTAGGGAGCAATCACCCACACTCTTATTTTCCCATGACAAATTCTATGGAGAGCAAGCAGAGCGGTAGAACTGCCAACAAAACAAGGCAGTGCATTGTAGTACACCTAATTTAAAGGGTACTGAGAACAAAGCTTCATTTTCCACCAATATATATTGAGCATAATTCTCGCGGTATAAAGGAACTAAGTAACTGTAAAGCCGACAACCTTCTCTACAAATGACGGTTATCAGTAAAGCCACGAAAATGAAGACCGAACCGGCGTAATAATTTGCCGAAACGTAGTATTGAGCTGGAATAATATGTGCCCGGAGACAAAGTTTGTATTACACCTTGTTTAATGGGTGTAGGGGCCGAATCTTCATTTTACACAAATATAGGTTGCGTAATAATTCCAGAGGTAGTAAGTAACTAATTTAGTGCAGAACTGGCAAGAGAAGAAAACGTATAAAGCCGGTTCAGATGAAGTACTTGTAAAAAGAAAAAAAATGCCTAAGATCAGAGATGTCAAGTAGAAACAGGATCATCGTAACTAATTTGTATTTTTTCACACCACTTTTTTCTACCACTATCCTGCATTTTCACTATTTAGCATTTTATTTTTTCGTCAAATGAAAAAAATCATCGTAACCTAAATAGCCAAATTTCTAGTTAATACTCCACAAGATAATGAAATTTGCTAGTTAATACTCCACAAGATGGCATGTATCTCTATCATTTCTATGCCATGCCTCGAGTAAAGTACGTAATATTTGGATTGAAAGCAATTTGAATATTACAACGTTAAATTTGCCTAAGGGAATTTTGTAAGGTGATGAACCCAGTTTTTCCATGTGAAATTTAAGGTACCACAAAATTATCTTTTACCCCGTATTTTTTTATGAATATATTCTGTTATAAAAAAAAATCCCGTTTTGTTCTGAGTAACAAAACCTGCCATTCACGTTTAAGGCTTCTTTCTTATAATAATTTTATCTCAATGGTATCAATCGAACTGCGATCAGCAAGGAAAATCAATAAGGCCAAATTAACTCTTTACAATTCCGGTAATAATAAAGTTAAGAGAAAATTAACAAAACCTCCAAACCTACTTTAATCCGCATTATTTTCCTCCAAAAATTCTATAAGTTTTATCGGATCGAGACTCACATACCCTTTATGCCAAAATCTACTTTACTTCCTTCGATTAAAACAAATTTTCATTTGCTTTACATTTGTCAAATTTTTTCACAATGTTTAGTGATCAACTTTGAAAGCGAGAAAATTTAATTAGGAATTATACGCTTGTTTTTAGACTTTATCTTTCCATTTTATAATCCTTCCCATAGTTTGGAGTCGAGGCTAAATCTAATTGCCATTTATAAACCACGAATCGTAGATGAAAAGAACATAGCTGAATAGTTTGGACATTTATCCTCAAGGTCAAATAATTTTTTGTATGTTTTTAAGATCTCAATGAAAAGACCATTTGAAAATCTTAAAGGGCTTGTATGAACGTCAATCTTATGAAAGAACATTTATTTCTTATGTCTCTTTAAATTTTGCATAAGTAGATGATTCGTAAACATTATTTTCTCGTTCCCCTGTTTATTGTCGGATTTTCTTTGTTTATATTCCTTTTCATAGAAAGTTCAGGTAATAATGAGATACAATGTAGGAGCTATTGTTGTCTTTCCTTTACCAGAGGGTACCAGATATATCTTCGACCGGGGTGTCCAGGGCATACGTTTATTTGTTTTGTTTTTTCTCAAATTTTAACACCAACAGCAACGAACCCTTATCAAGCAGAAATCTGGTAAGGAAAGAAGTAAAACAAGATAAAGTGAAAATGTGAAATGTACAAGATATATAGATGAAGATCTTTCTTCAGGTATTGGAGCAGGTAAGGCTAAATGCAGATGCTTGGACCAGGGTAGCACATAAGTTTTTATGTCACACGCAGCGCCTTGTGAGCTACCAGGGGATGCCAAATATTTCCTTTACCAGGGTCTAACAAATACTTCGTTTACCAAAGGATAACAGATATTTCCTTGACTAGGTGATACCAGATATTTCGTTTTCTAGAACGTACCAAATATATCTATTACCACGGGATACCAGATACTTTGTTTCCCAAAGGTACCAGATATTTCGTCTACCAGTAAATACCAGATTTATATTAACCATAGAGTAATAGCTATCTCATTTATACGGGTGTAGCAGAAATCTCCTTTACCAGAGGATACTATATATCGCCTTTACCAAGAGATATCAGATATCTCCATTACCATGGAGTACCAGATATCTGCTCTACTATTGGGGACCAGGTATCTCCTTTCCCAGTGTATACTAGATATCTTGTTGAAAAAAGAGTACCTATATCCCGTTTATCAGAATCTACGAAATATCTAGTTCACCACACAATACAATATATCCTCTTTACCTGCCGTTACTAGTTAAGTCAAATGAGCTCCTGCCTTCCTGTCTATGAGTTTTATTTTGTTTTTAAATGTAATCTCTCAACCACGGAAATTTAAGGTTAATGAGGTGTTATATTTTAAAGTGATAATTATCTGTTCTTATCCTTTAGGTGTTTTGGCACATGAAATTCACGTTCTGGAAAGGTCCGCACTCTTTCGGGCTTAACGGGTCTATAAAGTGATAATTATCTTTTCTAATCCTTTAGTTGTTTTGGCACATGAAATTCACGTTCTGGAAAGGTCCGCACTCTTTCGGGCTTAACAGGTCTATAAAGTGATAATTATCTTTTCTAATCCTTTAGTTGTTTTGGCACATGAAATTCACGTTCAGGAAAGGTCCGCACTCTTTCGGGCTTAACGGGTCTATAAAGTAATAATTATCTTTTCTAATCCTTCAATTGCTTTAGCACATGGAATTCACGTTCTGGAAAGGTCCGCACTCTTTCGGGCTTAACGGGTCTATAAAGTGATAATTATCTTTTCTAATCCTTCAATTGCTTTAGCACATGGAATTCAAATTCTGGAAAGGTCCGCACTCTTTCGGGCTCAACAGGTCTATAAAGTAATAATTATCTTTTCTATTCCCTTAGGTGTTTTGGCACATGAAATTCACGTTCTGGAAAGGTCCGCACTCTTTCAGACTCAACAGGTCTATAAAGTAATAATTATCTTTTCTATTCCATTAGTTGTTTTGGCACATGAAATTCACGTTCTGGAAAGGTCCGCACTCTTTCGGGCTTAACGGGTCTATAAAGTGATAATTATCTTTTCTAATCCCTTAGGTGTTTTGGCACATGAAATTTACGTTCTGGAAAGGTCCGCACTCTTTTAGGCTTAACGGGTCTATAAAGTGATAATTATCTTTTCTAATCCTTTAGTTGTTTTGGCACATGAAATTCACGTTCTGAAAAGGTCCGCACTCTTTCGGGCTTAACGGGTCTATAAAATGATAATTATCTTTTCTAATCCTTGAGTTGTTTTGGCACATGAAATTCACGATCTGGAAAGGTCCGTACTCTTTACGGCTTAACGGGTCTATAAAGTGATAATTATCTTTTCTAATCCTTTAGTTGTTTTGGCACATGAAATTCACGTTCGGGAAAGTTCCGCACTCTTTCGGGCTTAACGGGTCTATAAAAGGATAATTATCTTTTCTAATCGTTTAGGTGTTTTCGCACATGAAATTTATGTTCTGGAAAGGTCCGCACTCTTTCGGGCTTAACGGGTCTATAAAGTGATAATTATCTTTCCTAATCCTTTAGTTGTTTTGGTACATGAAATTCACGTTCTGGAAAGGGCCGCACTCTTTCGAGCGTAACGGGTCAATAAAGTGATAATTATCTTTTCTAATCCTTTAGTTGTTTTGGCACATTAAATTCACGTTCTAGAAAGGTCCGCACCCTTTCGGGCTTAACAGGTCTATAAAGTAATAATTATCTTTTCTAATCGTTTAGGTGTTTTGGCACATGAAATTTACGTTCTGGAAAGGTCCGCACTCTTTCGGGCTTAACGAGTCTATAAAGTGCTAATTATCTTTTCTAATCCTTTAGCTGTTTTTGGACATGAAATTTACGTTTTGGAAAGGTCCGCACTCTTTCGGGCTTAATGGGTCTATAAAGTGATAATTATATTTTCCAATCCTTTAGTTGTTTTGGCACATGAAATTCACGTTCTGGAAAGGTCCGCACTCTTTCGAACTTTACCGGTCTATAAAGTGATAATTATCTTTTCTAATCCTTTAGTTGTTTTGGCACATGAAATTCACGTTCTGGAAAGGTCCGCACTCTCTTTGGCTTAACGGGTCTATAAAGTGATAATTATCTTTTCTAATCCTTTAGGTGTTTTGGCCCATGAAATTTCACGTTCTGGAAAGGGTCCGCACTCTTTCGGGCTTAACGGGTCTATAAAGTGATAATTATCTTTTCTAATCCTTTAGGTGTTTTGACACATGAAATTCGCGTTCTGGAAAGGTCCGCACTCTTTCGGGCTTAACGGGTCTTTAAAGTGATAATTATCTTTTCTAATCCTTTAGTTGTTTTGGCACATGAAATTGACGTTCTGGAAAGGTCCGCACTCTTTCGGGCTTAACGGATCTATAAATTGATAATTATCTTTTGAAATCCTTTAGTTGCTTTGGCACATGAAATTCACGTTCTGGAAAGGTCTGCACTCTTTCGAGCTTAACAGGTCTATAGTGATAATTATCTTTTCTAATCCTTAAAGTGGTTTTGGTACTTGAAATTCACGTTGTGGAAAGGTCCGCACTCTTTCAGGCTTAACAGGTCTATAAAGTGATAATTATCTTTTCTAATCCTTTAGGTGTTTTGGCACATGAAATTCACGTTCTGGAAAGGTCCGTACTCTTTCCGGCTTAACGGGTCTATAAAGTGATAATTATCTTTTCTAATCCTTTAGTTGTTTTGGCACATGAAATTCACGTTCTAGGGAAGGTCCTCACTCTTTCGGGCTTAACGGGTCTATAAACTGATAATTATCTTTTCGAATCCTTTAGGTGTTTTGGCACATGAAATTCACGTTCTGAAAAGGTCCGCACTCTTTCGGGCTTAACGGGTCTATAAAATGATAATTATCTTTTCAAATCCTTTAGTTGTTTTGGCACATGAAATTCACGTTCTGGAAAGGTCCGCACTCTTTTAAGCTTAACGGGTCTATAAAGGGATAATTATCTTTTCTAATCCTGAAGGTGTTTTGGCACATGAAACTTACGTTCTGGAAAGGTCCGCACTCTTTCGGGCTTAACGGGTCTATAAAGTGATAATTATCTTTTCTAATCCTTTAGTTGTTTTGGCACATTAAATTCACGTTCTAGGAAGGTCCGCACTCTTTCGGGCTTAACAGGTCTATAAAGTGATAATTATCTTTTCTAATCGTTTAGGTGTTTTGGCACATAAAATTTGCATTCTGGAAAGGTCCGCACTCTTTCGAGCGTAACGGTTCTCTAAAGTGATAATTATCTTTTCTAATCCCTTAGGTGTTTTAGGACATGAAACTCACGTTCTGGAAAGGTCCGCACTCTTTCGGGCTTAATGGGTCTATAAAGTGATAATTATCTTTTTCAATCCTTTAGTTGTTTTGGCACATGAAATTCACGTTTTGGAAAGGTCTTCACTCTTTCGAGCTTAACGGGTCTATAAAGTGATAATTATCTTTTCTAATCCTTTAGTTGTTTTGGCACATGAAATTCACGTTCTGGAAAGGTCCGCACTCTCTTGGGCTTAACGGGTCTATAAAGTGATAATTATCTTTTCTTATCTTTTAGGTGTTTTGGCCCATGAAATTCCACGTTCTGGAAAGGGTCTGCACTCTTTCGAGCTTAACGGGTGTATAAAGTCATAATTATCTTTTCTAATCCTTTAGTTGTTTTGGCACATGAAATTCGCGTTCTGGAAAGGTCCGCACTCTTTCGGGCTTAACGGGTCTTTAAAGTGATAATTATCTTTTCTAATCCTTTAGTTTTTTTGGCACATGGAATTCACGTTCTGGAAAGGTCCGCACTCTTTCGAGCGTAACGGGTATATAAAGTGATAATTATCTTTTCTAATCCTTTAGTTGTTTTGGCACATGAAATTCGCGTTCTGGAAAGGTCCGCACTCTTTCGGGCTTAACGAGTCTATAAAGTGCTAATTATCTTTACTAATCCTTTAGCTGTTTTAGGACATGAAATTTACGTTTTGGAAAGGTCCGCACTCTTTCGGGCTTAATGGGTCTATAAAGTGATAATTATATTTTCCAATCCTTTAGTTGTTTTGGCACATGAAATTCACCTTCTGGAAAGGTCCGCACTCTTTCGGGCTTAACGGGTCTATAAAGTGATAATTATCTTTTCTAATCCTTTAGTTGTTTTGGCACATGAAATTTACGTTTTGGAAAGGTCCGCACTCTTTCCGGCTTAATGGGTCTATAAAGGGATATTTATCTTTGCTAATCCGTTAGTTGTTTTGCCACATGAAATTCCGGTTCTGGAAACGTCTGCACTCTTTCGGGCTTAATGGGTCTATAAAGTGATAATTATCTTTTCTAATCCTTTAGTTGTTTTGGCACATGAAATTTACGTTTTGGAAAGGTCCGCACTCTTTCCGGCTTAATGGGTCTATAAAGGGATATTTATCTTTGCTAATCCTTTAGTTGTTTTAGGACATGAAATTAACGTTCTGGAAAGGTCCGCACTCTTTTGGGCTTAACGGGTCTATAAATTTATAATTATCTTTTCAAATCCTTTAGTTGCTTTGGCACATGAAATTCACGTTCTGGAAAGGTCCGCACTCTTTCAGGCTTAACAGGTCTATAAAGTGATAATTATCTTTTCTAATCCTTTAGGTGTTTTGGCACATGAAATTCACGTTCTGGAAAGGTCCGTACTCTTTCCGGCTTAACGGGTCTATAAAGTGATAATTATCTTTTCTAATCCTTTAGTTGTTTTGGCACATGAAATTCACGTTCTAGGGAAGGTCCTCACTCTTTCGGGCTTAACGGGTCTATAAACTGATAATTATCTTTTCGAATCCTTTAGGTGTTTTGGCACATGAAATTCACGTTCTGAAAAGGTCCGCACTCTTTCGGGCTTAACGGGTCTATAAAATGATAATTATCTTTTCAAATCCTTTAGTTGTTTTGGCACATGAAATTCACGTTCTGGAAAGGTCCGCACTCTTTTAAGCTTAACGGGTCTATAAAGGGATAATTATCTTTTCTAATCCTGAAGGTGTTTTGGCACATGAAACTTACGTTCTGGAAAGGTCCGCACTCTTTCGGGCTTAACGGGTCTATAAAGTGATAATTATCTTTTCCAATCCTGTAGTTGTTTTGGCACATGGAATTCACGTTCTGGAAAGGTCCGCACTCTTTCGAGCGTAACGGGTATATAAAGTGATAATTATCTTTTCTAATCCTCTAGTTGTTTTGGCACATGAAATTCACTTTCTGGAAAGGTCTGCACTCTTGCGGGCTTAACGGGTCTATAAAGTGATAATTATCTTTTCTAATCCTTTAGGTGTTTTGGCACATGAAATTCACGTTTTCGAAAGGTCCGCATTCTTTACCGGCTTAATGGGTCTATAAAGTGATAATTATCTTTTCTAATCCTTTAGTTGTTTTGGCACATGAAATTCACTTTCTGGAAAGGTCTGCACTCTTGCGGGCTTAACGGTTCTCTAAAGTGATAATTATCTTTTCTAATCCTTTAGGTATTTTGGCACATGAAATTCACGTTCTGGAAAGGTCCGCACTCTTGCGGGCTTAACGGGTCTATAAAGTGATAATTATCTTTTCTAATCCTTTAGGTGTTTTGGCACATGAAATTCACGTTTTCGAAAGGTCCGCATTCTTTACTGGCTTAATGGGTCTATAAAGTGATAATTATCTTTTCTAATTCTTTAGTTGTTTTGGCACATGAAATTCACGTTCTGGAAAGGTCCGCACTCTTTCGGGCTTAAAGGGTCTATAAAGTGATAATTATCTTTTCCAATTCTTTAGTTGCTTTGGCACATGAAATTCACGTTCTGGAAAGGTCCGCACTCTTGCGGGCTTAACGGGTCTATAAAGTGATAATTATCTTTTTTATTCCCTTAGGTGTTTTGGCACATGAAATTCACGTTCTGGAAAGGTCCGCACTCCTTTGGGCTTAACGGGTTTAGGAAACTCCGCTTTAAATTATTCAGAATAGGTAATTCGCTCAAGTTTTAACTTTCATAACTACATAATGATTAGAAATGTTTGATAAGGATGGGAGTAGGAGGGAAGGATAAGGAGGAAGAGCATGTGAGGTTTAAGAGGAATGAAAGATGAAGAGAAGGAAGAGAAAAGATAGAAGGTGGAGAAAGAGCAGGATAAGCACAAAAGGAAGAATGATAGGGAAAAGAATAGTTAGCGAAGGAAGGAGAAGAATAAGATGGGGGAGAAAAAGGAGAACTAACCAAAAGGAGAGTAATTTACAACACTTTTGTCCTCTGACTTTGAAGGTTTTTCTTAGTCCACAGAAGTGAGATAACAGCAAGAGTTGTTCTTCCCGTCTCCTGCTATCAAAGATTTAGCCTGCTATGCACTTTCGACCCTTTAATTTTCTCTAACTTCGCCACTTTATTTACTGCCAACGTTTTATAAACGCTCTGGCTGGTATGATTTCATTTAATTTATTTATTTTCTCATGTCTGTTCTATTTCTCTTGTTAGTTTCTCTCAACATGCTCCTAAACCTTGTTATTACTATTACACTGACTTTAATACAGATCATTTAACAAGAAACCTACCACGAGTGCTCGCAAATTCTTCTCCTAACATTAACTATTTGAGCGGAATAATATGGAAAATATTTATTTAGTTAAGTCATAATTAAATGAAAGGATTTATAGAGGTTTTTTTTTTGCGTTAGTGCTCTATGAAAGCTTGATTCTCGCTCAGGGAATTGGTTACTTTGATCTATATACAAACATTCTTTCCACCGGGTGGTTCGGAACGTTGAAGCAGTCGCATTTTTCTGATAATGGGAATTTTCCATAAACACGGGAAGAAATCTGCAAATATTGGCTTATGAATTCAAAACACGACAAATTTTATACAATTCTCGTCGTGTTTTCATTTTAATATAACATAGATAGGTAGTGTTTATTCAAGACACATTGAAATGCAAACAATCAGTTATATATATAAACAATAAAAACGGCCAGGCCACGAGAACACACGTGGCGTGATAATTACCTACATCTGTATATATTTGTAAAAGTTGTGCGGATCACAACTTTGGGTGAAATTTTGTTCGATTTACCATAGCTCAAGTTTCGAACTTGAACAATAAATATCGCAACTATTCACAGTCTGAAACAATACAAGTCAATAATCACAGAAAGTACGCATGAATTGTTTAATGACCTGACTCTTGCAAGCCTAAATATTAGTTTCCTAATTAAATAAAGAGAGAGCATAGAACACTCTACGCCTTCTACGAAATCGGATGTAGTGCGTGTGAACGGATAATTATAGCAAATAATTTGCCATCTTGTCATTTATGAGGAGTCAAACGTTAGTCACCTGGCCATCGCATAGGCGTGGGTGAGATTCTTTTGCCTCGACTTTGGAGATTGGTAAAATTCAAGATTAGATCTAGTCTTTCTTCCAACCTCTCCAACTCTTTTAACTTTTCCAACTCTCTTAACTTTTCTCATCACAAATCGATTTTCTTAATTTTTTATGACTATACTACCTCAAACTTTACTATCAGAAAACTACGTTCACATCCTTTACATCCTAAACGATTCTTATACAACGAGAATTCATCCTAAATTATCCACTGTAGACACTATAATTCTTTCCTTCTCATACTATACCATAGGCTCACTCCTATACACAAACACTGGTAACATATACTCTCATGAAACTTCCTGTCATATTCAACATTTACATCTTCAACATTAATCTTCAGTTTTCCCTAACCTCGTTTCCTTAATCTATTTCATACGTACCACTATCGGTCCAGTACATTCTAGATACTGATAACTTTGCACTTGTTCAAGGGTAAAAACACGTACCTTAATATACGGTTTACTCAATGAATAGCCAGCTCCCTTCACACTGCCTCGGGCACACATCGGGGATTCTCTTCATTAACGCCTAGACTGTATCCATAAGACGAATCTAATACACCTAAAATAGAACTGTATCATTCGGGTATTTTAACTTTCACTTTTGCCGAGCAGTACAATGGATCGTTTTCACCAACCCGTGGGAGCCCGCTATATCTTACAAAATTTAAGTGAACTACACTGCACGCAGTGGTTGTTTCCGGTTAGTATATCATACAATCTCTGCGTATATTGCAGTGTTCCATACTATAGTACATTAATATAACAACTTTCCTTCATCCTCACACCAAGCAACATTATTTTAACTGCCCTTACGTTGCGTCCCTCCTCATACACATTATGTCAAAGACTTCGAACAACATTGTCCAATATCACCATATAACGACATATATTGTATTCATCCATCACCATTTCTCATCAATTTCAGACACATTTCCCTCACTACAATTTTTACTTCTCTCAATACTCGTCCATAACGTTATAAAACAGCCATGGAAAATCACCCACCCTTGCCTTAATCCCCACAACAATGTCAAACCAGACCATCCGACCATCAATTACCCAAACACTAACTATTCTTCGAGCATAAATTCTTTTCGTACTCTCTAACAGTATATTATTAACTCCATACATTTTAAGAGCTTTATTTAGCTCAATCTACCCACCATACACTTTACATCTTTTATACCTTCTTTTTTCAGCTTTCTCATTGCAAAATTTTGATCAGCACACACCTTACCCGCTATACCAATCCCTTAACTCTTTTTCTTCTACGTCAACCCAAAATTTTGCATACACCATCCATACAACTCTTAAGTTTTCTGAGGTGTAGCATGAAAACCATGCTGCATCTGACATTTGGAGGATTGTGTGTTCTTCCGGACCCAAATGCCTCTATGAAGATCTGCCGCTCTATATCTTCCACATAATTTCCCTACTCTATCTTCAGCACTTTCTCTATACCAACCTTTCGCATGCTTATTGCTTCCATACCTCAATACAGCACCCGGCTTACATCCTAGAACTTAATCATATTAACATTAACTTCTTCCTACATACACACACTATACAACTCGTCAAAATAGTCTCGCCTAATTTTGACCTCTTCATTGCCAATGGTAGCTCGGATTCTTACCCAGAGGCAGAATAACTTCCAGTTCCCATCCGAATCCAAATTCAAGGTCCTTCTAACTGCTTCATTTGCTGCTTTCTTTCTCATTTTATTCACTCGTTTCATTTTTCTTTTAGACCTTTTGCTTGCGAACATCTGGATCTCCACATTTTCTCTATCAAAACGTCCATAGTTAGTAAAACTCCTACTCTCAAACCTTGTCCCTTTGTTTCAACACATTTCAGTTTTGTTTCTTCCTTCAATCCCACCCTGTATATAACTTTGAAGGACACAATCCTGCGGGGAGATAGCCCCTTACTCATACCTCTCCCACTCTTTTGCCCAACCCATTTGTATTGAAGTATATCCTTCTGCTGAAAGAACATGTTCCCATACCTAAATTCCTTTCAGCACAGAACCTCACCACACACTCCGTTTTCACTCTCTCCGGATGTCTAGTCATAGCATTTCCCATTCTCTCACACATTCGTTCATTCATATTTCCTACAACCACCAAGCGATATACATTTATAATTCCATCCAACACTCGTCCCGGGTCTATCCAGATCCTCTCCTTCTCAGCCACACGTCTATCATTATAACATCCATACACTACAACCATGCCCATTTTCATTCTTACAAAATTTCAACTTCACCCACATAATTCTCTACAACATACAATCGCTCCTGAACCAGTGCTTCATGCCACTCACTTAAAATCCCAGCCACACCCACTTTATTGGTAAGACCATGAATCACGCTTAATTGTATTCCATCCAACACAAACTCTTCTTTCACTTTCATGTTTATCTTATCTATTGCAAGCATCTCCACCTCCATCTTTTAAACACAACTACCAATCCCCAATTTCTTTCACCACATATACTCCTTACATTCGACACACCCACAAGGTTCACACACGTATGCAGAAAACCGGTATGAATGGACGGGGTCCGCGACACCCCAGCCCATCAATGGCATTACGCATCGCGTTCAAAAGAACAAATCTATCGAGTGCGCGGCTTTCCACGCAAGCCCCTTTTATCCGGGCCTAGTCGTCTTTTATGATAGGCAACGGAGGTCGTTAGATCAAATCCTGGTTGAGGGTGATTCTTTCATTTGTATGGCGTAGGTTTAGGCGTGATTGATTTAGGTTTAATATAAAAGGTTCTTTTCACTCATAATTAATCTCTATATTTACTTCTGCTTACAATGGTCTGGTTGTGGTTGAAGTAGTGGGATAATATATTGATAATAGATTAGTTGCAGAGATTAGGTAATGTAGATTGGAAACTGTTGAGGGTATAAATTCTACATACTAGATCTTATAGAGATTGAAAACTATTAAGGATATAAATTATACATACAAGATCTTATGTAGATTGAAAACTGTTAAGGGTATAAATTCTACATACTAGATCTTATGTATGTAGTTGTATTTAAACTTCCACCTTCATAGGGTGTTTCTGTGACTAGATGGTAACTGTAACACATCGGTCAGCATGATGTAGAATGTAGAAATGTATTGAAACACAAACGATGTACAACAAAATCAAAACAAACAAAAAAGGCAATCTTCAACTACATGCACTCTTCTTACTATACTTTCTAACTCTTGCTAGCCGAGTGGATAGGGCGTTTGTCTTCTAACGTCGCGGTACATGGTTCGATCCCGGCATTAACGGACAAAAACGGCTACTAATTGGTGGATGCGCTGTGTTTATCCCCGGGGTGAGTAGATTTTACACTTCCTATCACACACATAGCCAATTACATCACTGCCTTCTTTACTCTCCCATCTTTGGAGCACAACACACACACACACACACACACACACTATCTCTGTTCCAAGGAATCGTAATCCTGCCGATGGGTATATCACATGCCCCTAACTGGAATACGTCCTCCTTGCCCAGTGGCGACGAGAGTTCCTATCCGTATTTGGTGTCAAAAACATAATACTTCATGGCACCTCTCTCCAAAGAGGACAGACGCCCTGGTGCCCACGGGCTCATCAGTGTGGTCCCATTCCCCAGCCGACGGATTCCTACCCGGGGGAAAAGCTGGAGGCAATGGACTTCACCGAAGGAGAAATAAAGAAAAAGATCGCTGACCTAAAGACGAATAAGTCCCCTGGACCGGACGGGTTTCTACCTAAAGTGTTGAAGGAAGTGTGCGATGAAGTATCACGACATCTGTGCGCTATCTTTAACATGTCAATCCGGACCGGATGCGTTCCTAGAGACTGGCGTGAGGCGGAGGTGACTCCTATCTTCAAGAAAGGAGACCGAGACCAACCGTCGAACTACCGACCTATCAGTCTGACTTCGATAGTCGGTAAACTCATGGAAAGCATCATGGTGGACAAAGTGACGTCGTATTTAGAGTCAAACCTGCTACTGAGGAGTTCCCAGCACGGCTTCCGAAGGCAACGGTCATGCCTGACGAACCTTGTGGAATTCTTCCACTTCGTTTTCAGTGAGCACGATCGGGACAAGGCGGTGGATGTGGTCTACCTAGACTTTCAGAAAGCCTTTGATAAGGTACCACACCGCCGCCTTCTCCAGAAAGTGCGAGCGCTTGGCATAGACCGAAAGGTAGCCGGCTGGATCGAGAACTGGCTAAGTGGCAGACGGCAACGGGTGGTGGTAAATGGACAGTCTTCTGAGTGGGTGCCCGTTACTAGTGGGGTGCCTCAAGGTTCTGTCCTGGGACCACTACTATTCATCATCTACGTCAACGACATGGACGGTGACATGGTTGCCAAGATTTTCAAATTTGCCGATGATACCAAGCTTGGTATGAACGTTGCAAAGGATGGAAATACTGCCCGCCTGCAGGAAGATCTTGGGAAGATTGGGGAGTGGTCGGACACGTGGCAAATGCCTTTTAACGTAAACAAATGCAAAGTGATGCATATCGGCCACAGAAACCCCCAATCTCAGTATATCCTTAAGGGCACTGCTCTTGAATCGAGTGACACTGAGAAGGACTTGGGTGTAACAATCACTAGTGACCTCAAGTTCTCGAAACAGTGCATTGAGGCGGAGAAAAAGGCCCAAAGGATGCTAGGCTATATTAAGCGCCAGTTTGGTTATCGGAACCAGGAGATTGTACTGTGCCTGTACAACTCACTTGTCCGACCGCACCTGGAGTATGCCGTACAATTTTGGAGTCCTTCATTGCGAAAGGACATTGCAAGATTGGAACGCGTACAAGCCAGGGCAACCAAGCTGATTCCCTCTATCCGACATAAAAGTTATGAGGATAGACTAAGGGAATTAGATCTGTTCTCGCTGGAAACCCGTAGACTGCGTGGTCAGCTCATCGAAGTTTTCAAAATACTTCGAGGGTTCGACAATGTTGACTACCGGGATATTTTCACACTGAGTGAGAACAGAACGCGCAATCACGGCTTCAAACTTAAACTGAAGCGTTACAACCGCAATCTGTGTGGAAATATTTTCACCTACAGTATCTGCGGTAAGTGGAACGCACTTCCAGTGGAAGTTGTCAACAGTGAATCTGTTGACCAGTTCAAGTCAAGACTAGACAAGGTCTTGAAAAGTGGCCGTTTAGGGACGCAAAACAATTGAGCAGCCTTGTGCCCGCTCGATTGCAAGTCCAATAGTACCCTCTTTGAATGGACCGTAAGGTCTCCTAGGGTACCTTTTTTCCTTGTTGTTACTCCTTGTTGATGGTCATACTGCCCTTTATGTCTATTTCATTATCAGGTCGAAATCCGCCATGGCCAAGGCAGGATGGCAACTAATACTATTACTATACTTTCTGACTACTTCTGCATCAATAATTTCTTTAACTTTGTATACCGTTTTTTCAAGATTCCTATTTATCATCATCATCACTAACTCTATAATTTAAGAAGGGGATTTTTAAAATATTTGAATAATAATTTCATCTTAGTTTGGTTATGACTTGTTTTTCTTATCAAAGTTGTTTCCAATAATTCTTTTATAATATAAAAAAAAAATGGCGAAGTTCAGAAATAAATATGTGTCGAAATTTTGTTAATTTTGTAAAACCCAAAGTATGTATTACAAATTGTGAAGTTCAGAAAATTTATTTTTATATATCTTCTATAAATCTATATTTTAGCACCGTGATATTTTGAAAGGGGAGAAATTTAGTTTCGAGTTCTTTTTAAAAATTATTTTAATTGGCGAAGTTCAGAAAATTTCTAAAAATTTAACTATGGCTGCTTTTTTTTAGATTTTAAATTTTAATCTTAGTAGCGAAGCACAAGCTTCCTCGTAGGGAAGAATGGTGAAGCCATTGCCTGGTTTTAATATACTAAGAATGAGTTTCAATTTCGATAGGTTTAGTGACACTCAAAAGGAAGCCTCTTGAGATATTGCGTCAATTTCATCATATTTGTTTTCGGTTTTGTTTTGGACGGCCGATTTGGGCCGAAAATTTATTGCTTTTCTTAGTATGAACGAAGGGTTTAACTGTAGGTTCTGAACACCAGTTATCGTAATAGTGCCAGTAATTAATTTAAAACGTAAGTCCCAGGTGTTTCTAGCAGTATGGAGAACAATATTCCCCTGTTATGAAATTGAAATTCGAAAATTTCGGTCTGGCAGCGTATGCCATTGGTCTTTCTTCTTTTATTGTTTAACCCATACATCTTTATTCCATCATCACTCGATTTTCTTCTCTAAGATTTTAAGTAAGTTTTGATGTGTTTGTTTTTATTTAGAACAAAGAAATGCGATCAGAACTGTTTGAGGTTTCTCAAGAAGTAGCAAATTTGTAAAGATTGTGTGTAAAATTCACTTTCACACCTTTATGAATCTCCACCTGCAAAAAGCTCCAACCAGAAAGTTCTAAAGAAGGTTCATACAAGAATTGAAATATATGAAAGAGAAAATGTATGCGAAAAGTACTAGGAGGAGTAGAACCGAATAACACACAACTCTCCTGCACTTTGTCCCATTCGTTAATAGAGTTAGGTTCTTTATTAAAGAAAAAACACTGGTAATTGTGATTCGAATGGATTTTGCAATGTAGCTAAGGTTAAATGCTTAATTTCTCTAACCCTGTGGAGAATTCGGTGTAACAACATCTATTAATTCTTGTAAGACTTACTCCACGTTCCCACGCCTTCAATCATGTATCTCCGATATGCTTCACCGAGTCTAGCAGAAATACACTTTCCTTCTGTGCTCACCCATCTAGCACATTATCCCCTGCACTCGCACGGCTTCTAAAAGAACTACAGTTACATCTTAATTCTTACATTTTTAGCAACTATCCCATCAGTGCTACTACATAGGGAAGAACTGCGTGTCCCACATGTACTGCAACATTTAACAGAAACACATGTCTCATCTAAACACTTACTACATACTCTAGCATATATCGCACCCACGCTACCACTAGAAGAGCTATATGTCCCAACTACTCTGCCACACCTTTTAAAAGTAGTATATTTCCCAGCCGCGCTACCACATCTTCCAGAGCTATTTGTTCCAACCGCGCTACCACACATATTAGAACTAAATGTTCCACCCACGCTCTGACATATAACAGACCTACATGTCCTTCTCACACACCCTATCTCCAACCCTGGTTCCCACATCTTCTAACAGATATTGCAGCCACGTCCCGATATCTTCTCTCACATGTATAATCATCTCTCACACATCTACCAGAACTTCATCTTTGACTCCTGTTAAGTCATAAATTAGTCGTGCATTGATAGCGGTTAGATTGAGGTCGCGTCGTGAACACCGATTATTATCATTTCCATCATCATTTTTTTGACTCACGCAATTATGTAATCCACCTTTTCCATGAGCCTCACCCACTAATAATTAAAGAAAGAATGACCTTGCACAAAGATATTTATATTGCACAAGGCAGACACTGGTGAGGTCATAAGTAAAATAAGCAGGTCATTCATTTATTGTCATAGATAGATGATAAATCCTGAATCGATAATAATAGCTTAAATACGCGTTTTTGTTGTGCCAATGAGTTGCCCACTAATAATAATGATATTATTACTTTGCTTCTTCTTATTATTATTTTTCTTCTTATTCTCTTTATTATTATTTCTATTCTTCTTCTACTTCTTCTTCTTCTTAGTATTATTACTTCGGACTTATACTTATCTGCATTTATAAAATAAATCTTAGCGTATTAGTAAACAATCACTTTATTATAGCGATTCAACGATGTTCTAACCTTCATATGTTGGGTGCAGGAGAGGTGGACATAGAGCCCCCAATTACATGCTGAGAAATATGTGGCTTGTCGCGTGATTCGAAGCAGAAGCCAAAGAAGAGGTTTAAATTTCTGTTACCTGCTCGAGACGCTTCTCTGCGAGGGAATAATACAGAGAAGAATTCCGTTGTTATTATATGGATTCAACTCGTAGTGTCCATATCTCAACGGAGACCACCTTGTTAACTAATCAACCAGTAAGCTGTCTGCTCTCTTTCCCAGTTATACAAGTAGTCTCTTAGATTTGATAATCGGGTCACTCAACCTACTTATTTTCGCTTCCATAAACTCGCCGTTTATAGAAGCACCTCTCCGAAATCCTGTGAAGATGGTCACGTTGTTTTGACATGTAGTCTTTCACATATAATAAAAACTGACCACGAGGGAGTGAAGTATGTGGGGGTAGGATGGGGTGCAGTGGGTAGGGTCATATTAGAGAAGCGGTATCCAGCTTTGTGTTGGTCGGATAAACTCTCTCTTCTTGGCATATTTGGATGTTGGGTGTGGTTGAGGGATTTCCTTTCAGTGTACAAGTGAACCAGTGTTAAATATACGTATGACCTTATAAACGTACATATGCTACACAACACACACACACACACTCACGAGTCACAGGGTTCAATTGACGTACGTTTTTGTATACTTTAGCAAAGCTTACACAAGCAACGTTTAATGATTTTGAGGTTGTATATGCTGTGAAAGAGCATATTTGGATGTTGGGTGTGGTTGAGGGATTTCCTTTCAGTGTACAAGTGAACCAGTGTTAAATATACGTATGACCTTATAAACGTACATATGCTACACAACACACACACGCACACTCACGAGTCACAGGGTTCAATTGACGTACGTTTTTGTATACTTTAGCAAAGCTTACACAAGCAACGTTTAATGATTTTGAGGTTGTATATGCTGTGAAAGAGCTACTTTTCTACATTTCTTTAATTTACTCAAATTGAGTGCAATTGTGCGGCAAGAGGATGGAAACAAATGACCTTAAAAGGGATTCGATAGATCCAAGTTATTGAAATGTTTGCTTATCTTCTTCTGACGAGGATCGGGAAAAGCTTACGGGACCTCAAAAATAAATGCCGACTCAGGGGAAAAATCAGCCATTCCTTTAATAAATTCCGTCCAATCTACTTTAGGCACTCAAAATAATAAGCTTTTCAGGTGGTCCAAACTTTGAACTAGAGGCAATGGTTGTCTGGGTGTAAAAACTTAAAGGGAAATATTTTCACTAATGACGTGCATTGCAAAATTATGATATTTTTTACATTAAAATCGTCAATTTTAAAAGAGAAACTTACATTTTTGCCACTTTTGATAAAAGAATGCCATCTTTAATTGGCACTGGTCAACTCACATTGATTAGAAAGCGAGAAAATGTAAAACTATAATAGAACGAATAAATATCAATAGATAATTTACCCTCTCCGTCCTACTAATATTGCTAATAGTAATAATATTATTGTGATTCATAAGAGATTTTAAACCGTACTCCTTTTCACAATGAAAGTTCAATCTTTGCTTCACATCGTAAGTTTGAAATCAGATTTAGTGACGCTACCTCTGTTATGGGTGAAATGGCATATATTTTTGACTAATAGGCAACAATTTCACACATGAAAAAATCAGTTTTTATCGGGATTCGAACCAGAGACATCAGGCGTGCGAAGCGCGGGCAGGTCTTTCCTCTGAAACCTTAACATAGTTTAGGTTAAAGTTCCTTTTACTTCCTTGTGGCTAACTGGTTAACGCCTGCGTTTCTCACGCGTGATTTTTTGCCTAGAATTCAAAGCACAATAGCAACGTGGCTCTATCTCGCAGAAAGTGGATAAGGTGAGATAAGTAAAGAAAGAGGTGAATGTAGAGGAAGTGAAAATAGTGAAAGATATATAGCACCAGGTCATCCTGCCGGCTATGTGGCCAGGGGATGAACACCTGCATGCTTTGGAGACCTATGTAACGGTAGAGTGTGACTTTTAACAATTTTCAAATTCCATAAATGACGAGGTGCTATAAAGTTGCAGCTCGACTTATGAAGTCTAAAGATATTTTTGCTTTTTTAATATAATTTAGTTCTGTCGGTAATAAGCTACTTGAAAGTTTGACTTTTTTAACTGTTTGGGGGAATTAAAGGACAATTATTATATTAATAATTATATCTAATTCATTGTTTTTTATACATTTCACACTTTGAAACACATTCATCAATGTGGTAAAGATTACTTGGCCGTCAGTGCCACCATCATAGCCAGTGTGAATTGACATACATATGCTTTTAAAATTATGAAAAGACAAGGGACATTCACACTGTCGTAGAATGACTCCCGACGATATACCATATATCATTATTCGTTGAGGGAACTTCTTTAATTATCTCTAGAGTGCGTTTACTGTCTGGTGGCCGATATTATGTATCTTCGATATGCTTAAGAAGTGGAACTGAGCTCAAGGATAATAATATTGCTATCATTAATAAAATAGAGTTTTATTAATAATAACTATAAACAATACACAAAAACGGAAAATATTGACATAAACAGAATGGAAAGGGTCGTGGAGACTCGGGCTAATCCGAGGATTTAAAGGATTTAAAAAAGGTAAAACAAATATAGAGTTAAAGAGATGGGATGGTTCGATAAACAATTTAAAACACAGGATAGAATTGACAAAAGGGATCAATACTCAAAGGTGAAGTTTGGCTTACGTAACTTTTACACTAGTGGTGCAGTGGAAGGCGACTTGAAGGAATATTCGGTCCGCTGGCGAGCTCCAGCCGAAGGGGGGGAAAAAAAAGGATCCTGACGAGGCGTCTTGGGAAGGAGAACCGTTTCTCGACGAACGGCTTGAAGAACAATGGCTGTTCTAGGTTGTTCTCTTCTGAATAAAGGGGGGGATGAGAACCGCCTCTTGTCTACGGGCTCAAGAACAATGGCTGTTCTAATGTTGTTCTCCTTGAACAACAGGAGGGGGTGAGAACCGTTTCTTGGCGAAGGGCTCAAAACGAACAATGGCTGTTCTAGGTTGTTCTCTTCTGAACAAAGGGGGGGGGGGAGATGAGAACCGTCTCTTGTCTACGGGCTCAAGAACAATGGCTGTTCTAATGTTGTTCTCCTCTGAACAACAGGGGGGGGGTGAGAACCGTTTCTTGGCGAAGGGCTCAAAACGAACAATGGCTGTTCTAATGCTGTTCTCCTTGAATAACAGGGGGGGATGAGAACCGTTTCTTGGCGAAGGGCTCAAAACGAACAATGGCTGTTCTAATGCTGTTCTCCTTTGAACAACAGGTGGGGAAGCCTTGGGAACTTGGCGTCGGAAAGGCTCGAACCTTTGGCACTCAAGGAATATTGTCCTCCTTCTGGACAAGTGATGGTGAATCTCGAGGTCGAGGTCCCTTGGCGCACAAAGGGAGAGAGGGTCGTGGTGATGTTTCGCGACGAAAATCTGGATCTCCAATCTGATCTTAGTGGTAAAGTTTCCATATAAATAGCCAGGACATCTCCTTGGCGTGGGGGAAAATGGAGTGAAAGCTTGGAGGGAACGCACAGCCGGGCCGGAGAACAATGCCTTATCTGCTCATAAGCCCAACTCGATCTGGCGAGGTCGGCGTATGGGGGCGAACGGGGGGACGATAACCTCCTTGTTTAAACATTGACATCCGGTAGCTGTGATAAGACTCCAAGCCTCGAATCGAAGATGCACGTGGGCAGCATCGTGGTTTTAAATAATACGGGATAGGAGTTGAAATTAAACGCAGCTTCAACACGTTCTATCACACCCCTCCAATCCAGGGGAAGTTGTCACTTCGAAAAAAAAAGAGAGAAGGGACAACGATAGAGCTCCGTTGTGGGGTACTCGTTTTCTTGTACCAACCGTACCTTCCTGCACCTAACTAGTATTACCTCAATACATATGATTATTTTGATCTTTAGATTACAGGGGAAAATAACCTTTAATACAAATTAATCAAAGAAAAAAAAAGGGCATGGAACAATGAAATGATATAAACTTAGTACATACGGGACAAAATAATTTATACGTAAATTAATAAGAACAAATATATAGACATACGAAAAATTAGACATTGAGCGTTACAAAATTCAGATATATACATTAATTAATTATATTACAAAAGAATCTTAAATTTAGTCGTACAAGACGGTATATACCTACATAGAGATACTAATCCTATGAATACAATTATTCTACGCTATTCGGTAACGCATTCCTACTGAGTGCGTCAGCGACCTGGTTATCGGAACCTTTTATCTAATTTATTTTAAACTGATACTCTTGCAAGAGTAAACTCCAGCGCATGATGCGGCCGTTTGAGTGTCTCACATTCCTAATATAGGCTAACGGACGGTGGTCGGTTCCTATTTGAAATTCTTTACATATCAAGTACAGCTTGAATTTGTCTATAACCCAGATAATTGATAGAGCTTTCTTTTCTCTAGTGGCATATCTCTTTTCGCGTGGTAATAATTGACGACTAGCATATGCAACTGGATGACTCGTTCCGTCATCCACGTATTGAAGGAGTACACCTCCAATGCCCTCGTTGCTCACGTCGGTCTTAACCCCAAAGGATTTTTCCGGGTTGGGCAACTTTAAAATGGGGGCAGAAATGAACTTACTTTTGAGCTGATTAAAATGGGAAACAGCGACATCGTTCCAACGTAAACGATCGGGGAAATTCTTTTCCTGAAGGGGGCATAGGGGGGCCAAAATTGCAGCGAAATTCGGAACAAATCGCTGATAGGGAGAAGCTGATCCTAGGAACGATCTTAATGGTTTCTTTGTAATCGGGAGGGGCATGTGGGCGATTGCCTTAATCTTGTTCTCGTGGGGACCTAACTTGCTTTGTCCTATTTTGAAACCCAAATATTTGATAGTTTCGTGAGCAAAATGGCATTTGCTGGGGCCAATGCTGAGGCCATTTTTACGCAGTCGCTCAAAAAGAGCTAATAGGGCGGGTAAATGGTGATTCCATTTAATTAGTTCTTGTAGCTGACTCTTCGGACGTGGTGTCAGCTGCGCGTCACTATCCAGGTCAGAGGGTTCCAAAGACTCGCCTGGTAGGGAAGGAGGAGGGTAATCGGCATCAGGTTGGATGCACACTGTCTGGATTACATTAAGGGACTCCGCGGGGCAATCCTCTTCAAGCGCCGATGCTTCGTCCAATTCTACGAAGGTATCTCCATGGGCGCGTTGGGGGTTCTTTTTTTCTTGGGGTCCAGGGACAGTCTCCGTGTCCTTGTCTGGGGCCTTATCACCTAAGGGTGTTAGTGATTCACATTCCTCTTTTGCCGTCCTAAAGTCCTGGTTAGGGGTCTCCGAGAAATCGGACGGTATCGGGGTTCTGATGGGGACGGGCTCCTGGGCTTCTTTCTTATCTCGGCCTTGAGGAAGGGCGGCCTGAAACACAGGGTCGAAACTTACTTGGGGGCTCTGTCCTATAAGTACGGAACAGAATTTTATGGGTGCTACAATGACTTCAGCCCAGCCATTATAATATTGACACTGCAGGTAACATCTAGCGACGGGGAATCTGTTCGCCCGCCCAAGGTAGTCATGTACCACCGCAAATTTTTCGTGGTTAGAGGCCACTGGGAGGAGTTCGTCGAACACGATGAAACACGTACATCCTGTGTCCCTAACGAGAGTCGTTACTCGGCAGCTGTCCACGCTGCCCTCCTCATATTTCAAAGTTCCCGATGAACTTTTACCAAAAACAAAATTTACCTGGTGGCCTGACGGAGGGGGAGAAGTTTCTGCATGGGTCTGTACCACCGGGGGAGCCGGGGTTGCATTAATCTGGTGAACTTGGTGGGCTGGTCCGCTTTTAAGCCTAGAATTTTGGGGGCAATTCCAGCTCATGTGGTTTTTTACACCACAGGTGAAGCATATGGTTGGTCGCTTCGGGAAGAGAGATAGAGGAGAAGTCTTAACGGGAGGTTTGGAGTCCCGTTGTTGGTTTTGGGGAAAGAAGTTTAGGGGGTTTACGGGGCTCGGAAACTTTGTCAGCTTTCCTGGGAAGGAGCTCGAGTCCGTCCTTCTTTCTTCTCGTTGGATTTCTTTTTCTCGTTCTTCTCGTTGTATTTTTCTTTCTCGTTCTTCTCGTTGTATTTCTCTTTCTCGTTCCTCTCGTTGTTTTTCTCTTTCTCGTTCTTCTCGTTGTATTTTTCTTTCTCGTTCTTCTCGTTGTATTTCTCTTTCTCGTTCCTCTCGTTGTTTTTCTCTTTCTCGTTTTTCTCGTTGTATTTTTCTTTCTCGTTCCTCTCGTTGTATTTCTCTTTCTCGTTCCTCTTGTCGGATTACTCTTTCCCTTTCTCTTTCTACCTTTTTTCTTTGATATTTTTCTTCAATCCGAGCTAGTTCAATCTGATGGTGAAGGTACACTTGTCTTATCCATTCCTCTCTTATGTACTTAATTAGTTCTTTTCCGGAAAGTCCCAAGGATTCTCCTTGCGCTTTAAAGATTTCAAACTGAGTCATCTTTGCACTTGGGGGCGCACTAGTCAACTAACTAAAATTCCTCGCAACAAGAATTATGCCTCTATAGAATTAGCCTACCTAAATATGGGCACTGACCTATTCGTACTTGGTTTCTCAATCTAAATAACCACTGACTAAAATCACAAAAAAAACACAAACAAATTATTATAACCGTTCCTTGAGCTACTCCAGCTTCTTAAGTTTAAAAAAAAAAGGGGGATAGCAATCGTTAAAACAAAAGGGAACTACTATATTCTATTATTATAACGAATAACACTATGCTTTACTCGACTGAGACCAGTGTTTGCAAAGATATAGCGTTAAACCTTACACACCTGATACCAAATTTAAATAGTATATATATATATATGTCGTAGAATGACTCCCGACGATATACCATATATCACTATTCGTTGAGGGAACTTCTTTAATTATCTCTAGAGTGCGTTTACTGTCTGGCGGCCGATATTATGTATCTTCGATATGCTTAAGAAGTGGAACTGAGCTCAAGGATAATAATATTGCTATCATTAATAAAATAGAGTTTTATTAATAATAACTATAAACAATACACAAAAACGGAAAATATTGACATAAACAGAATGGAAAGGGTCGTGGAGACTCGGGCTAATCCGAGGATTTAAAGGATTTAAAAAAGGTAAAACAAATATAGAGTTAAAGAGATGGGATGGTTCGATAAACAATTTAAAGCACAGGATAGAATTGACAAAAGGGATCAATACTCAAAGGTGAAGTTTGGCTTACGTAACTTTTACACTAGTGGTGCAGTGGAAGGCGACTTGAAGGAATATTCGGTCCGCTGGCGAGCTCCAGCCGAAGGGGGGGGATAAACGGATCCTGACGAGGCGTCTTGAGAAGGAGAACCGTTTCTCGACGAACGGCTTGAAGAACAATGGCTGTTCTAGGTGGTTCTCTTCTGAACAAAGGGGGGGGATGAGAACCGTCTCTTGTCTACGGGCTCAAGAACAATGGCTGTTCTAATGTTGTTCTCCTTGAACAACAGGGGGGGGTGAGAACCGTTTCTTGGCGAAGGGCTCAAAACGAACAATGGCTGTTCTAGGTTGTTCTCTTCTGAACAAAGGGGGGGCATGAGAACCGTCTCTTGTCTATGGGCTCAAGAACAATGGCTGTTCTAATGTTGTTCTCCTCTGAACAACAGGGGGGGGGGGTGAGAACCGTTTCTTGGCGAAGGGCTCAAAACGAACAATGGCTGTTCTAATGCTGTTCTCCTTGAACAACAGGGGGGGATGAGAACCGTTTCTTGGCGAAGGGCTCAAAACGAACAATGGCTGTTCTAATGCTGTTCTCCTTTGAACAACAGGGGGGGAAGCCTTGGGGACTTGGCGTCGGAAAGGCTCGAACCTTTGGCACTCAAGGAATATTGTCCTCCTTCTGGACAAGTGATGGTGAATCTCGAGGTCGAGGTCCCTTGGCTCACAAAGGGAGAGAGGGTCGTGGTGATGTTTCGCGACGAAAATCTGGATCTCCAATCTGATCTTAGTGGTAAAGTTTCCATATAAATAGCCAGGACATCTCCTTGGCGTGGGGGAAAATGGAGTGAAAGCTTGGAGGGAACGCACAGCCGGGCCGGAGAACAATGCCTTATCTGCTCATAAGCCCAACTCGATCTGGCGAGGTCGGCGTATGGGGGCGAACGGGGGGACGATAACCTCCTTGTTTAAACATTGACATCCGGTAGCTGTGATAAGACTCCAAGCCTCGAATCGAAGATGCACGTGGGCAGCATCGTGGTTTTAAATAATACGGGATAGGAGTTGAAATTAAACGCAGCTTCAACACGTTCTATCACACACACATATGAGCAACTAAGTTGGAAATTGTACAGAGCTGTTGCCCTTTGAACTCCCAACTCCCAATGACCTTCTGAAATATAGACAATTGCTCAGAGAACAAAATAGTGAGGATGTGAGAAACAACCTAGCAGCAAGTCTTGCAAAGGATATTTACCCTAAACTGCTTGAAAAGTGTGAAAGAGCGAACAGTTCTTTTGTAGTCCCCGTTATAAATTTACCAATCATAATCTTATATAAGAGAACTATGATCATACCATAAACATATCTTTTAGGAGAGGACAGCTACATGTCAAAGAGGTTTTCATTGTAAAACTTGACAAGCTTTTTGACATTGCTCAGTTGCCAATGTAAAAATGTTCTTTATTGTGAATATAGCTGCTCTGGTTGCTAAAATGAAACTCACATTAATTGTACATCTCCTATTGAGACGAAGATCCCTGTGAGGGAATTTGCTTTCATTACAGATCAGAGATAAAAGTTTGGTTCTATTGGATCACATCAGATTGGCTTGCCACATCAACCTGAACAAAAGAGACAAGTCAAATGCAGAACCGGCGGGAATGTGACAGAAGAAGACTTGCTGAATATAAGCAGACAAGTGAGCAGGCCATTTAAACTGCTAAAGAAGGCCGTAGTGGATGCTGCTTTGCCAACCATCAAGCGCTCAGCACGGTATTCATTCATTGAAATGATAATCCAGACACTCTTGTGCTCAGATGACAGTGGGGAGAGGAGAGCTGCTGTCCAAAAGATTATTGACATGAGAAGTGGAGATGATCAGATCACACATGGGAGATCTTTCTGTACGGCCCAAGAAGATACATATTTTACATCAACCCCAGTGCCTCTTCCTTCAAAGAGCTGACATAGTGGTCTGATGGAGTAATCGAACTTTCTTTGGCATGTAAACTAACTTCAGCGGAAGTAAACAAGTTCCTTACAAACTTATGTAAGTTCCATAGTGGCCTTGACATGCTCAATCAATAGAGAGGTGTGTAAAACAAGTCACAGAGGCAGCAGGAAGGCCTTACACGAATGATAAATGTGAGGGCTATATCAGAGGCCAGAAGCAAGTCACTGGTTGATTTCCAAGAGCGAATCAAAGCGAGACTTGATTAAAACTTGTTTAATTAATCTTTTCTTTTACCGACGTCATCACGCTCTAATGTTGAATGGTTACAAGGATATGTTTTATGGATACTGGGATAAGTTTTATGCAGACGAACTAAATGTCAAGAGCATTACCTGCCATTTTGAAAAACTAAAGTTAATAAATATGGTTTTCTGAGGGGATGGGGTCAAATATAGAATCCCAAGCTAAATATTGAGCAATCACAAAAAGAATAATTTGAATTCCTCACATCCAAACACATATTTTTAGAACCCCTTCAATGAAAGAATTGGAAACTTAAAAATCACCCCACAACTTGACAGCCCTTGTTTCTCTTGTAGCAGGGGGATTATGCCACTAGTAGAGCATCCACCTCCTTACGCGTGAAGACACTGGTTCGAATCCTGGTGAAGGCTGAATATTCCTCATTGAACTCATACATGAATATTGGTCAGACTTCTGTTTGGTCACGTTAATGACACATATCAGTTATGTGTGGTTATATAGTAAATATGTAGGTGATTTAGGCTGTGCATTATCTAGGGTAAAGCAGGAAGGTGTAAGAAAGAAAAATGCCGTTCCCTGAGATTAGTGGCTGTGCATTTAATCCTCTCAGCTATTTTTCATCTTAAAATGACTCAATCAAACCGATCACTAGTCTTCCTCATCAAGCTATAATAGATTTATGGATAGTGTAAATTAATTGTTTACAACTCACCGAGGTTTTTAAATTTTTACTTTTGAATACCTGTATTTATTTGGTACAAATGTTAGGAGGTTGGTTCTTTTCACTCATAACCTTTCTTGACAGTAGCTTTCTTTCGATTCTTTTTTTTCATTCTTTCGTTGTTGATTTTTCACCGTGTTTCATCTTACCACCGGATGATTTCATTGCGAGCGAAAGAAGGTGTCAGATTTCTTCCAAAGTTGGCCATATACAAACTGTTCATTCATTCTAAAATTGGTATTAATGAGTAAGCTTGTGCTAGCAACTTTTAACACACGCGCCTTGTTTTACGTCGTCTATGTACATTCGTAGTTTTTCTCCTACCTAAGTTTTTATTAATTATTATTTTTGTATCGGACCCAACTTTTGATATACAGATTAAGGAATATTTTTAACCCCTAGAGGCAAATGATTAAATGGAAACATTAAAAATTAGAATGCATACTAGCATAAACGAAACAATGTTCAGCACTCAATGTTGAAGCTTTTATGTAGGTACGAGTACAAGTGGAAAAGCCCGACATCCCTTCTTTGAGCAACCGAAAGCTATCAGACCGTGTGGTTGGCGCGCAAACTAGCATACATCCCCCCCCCAAGCTTAAACGATTGATAACAGTATATGTAGAGAAGTGATACACAGAAACAAGAGATCCTACTGCAGGTTACCACAAGAAAAAAACAAACAAAACAAAACATTGCCCGACAAGGATTCGAACCTTCCCTTAGCTCAGTCGGCGTGCACTGATCTAGAAAATCAGAGGTCTGAGGTTCGAGTCCTTGTTGGCAATATTTTTTCTCTTTGGTTCTTCTCGTGGTAACCTCTAGTAGGATCACTTCTCGCTCTCTCTCTCTCTCTTATATATATATATATATATATATATATATATATATATATATATATATATATATATATATATATATATATATATGTAAATTATATTTCTAAATTGGAAATTTAGAAATATAATTTCCATAATAGTCTCTTTATATTCTTGTGCATATTTTTATTTCATGTGTCACTGAACAATGCGATGATTTAAGTGAATTTAGCCTTCATTACTTGTTAATGAATGTCCATTATTTTCGTATAGCAAATACTATCTCCATTGTTGGTAATAAAGTTGACAAAAATGAGATTTCTCACCAACCTAATCAAAATACCATAACCAAACGAAAGGTGCTTTGGTCCAAAATTTGCCTGGCTCACTAACAATTCGGGCAAAAGGAAATAAAGAAAACATAAATCAAGCTTAATTTGACCTAGCTAGAGTCTTTTGAGGCCTTGTATCTAGAGAGTTTCGTGCCCTATTGATCTCACAGTTCTAAGTAGCTACTTCTTTTGAATAGACTATTTTCTACAGATACCCTCTAACTTCACCTCCTGTGTCTATTTCCGATACATTACTGGATGTTTTTATTCTTTAAAAAAAACAACATCGAATACAATTCAATACTATCAGTTCTCTCCAATTCTGGATTTTCCTTACAAAAATTTGCATATCACAACACGCCTTGATTTCGTGTGGTTGTTTTTTCTCAACGAAAGAAAACATTAGAAAATTTTAGACTTTCGGTATCTGCCTTTGGCAAAAACATTCACCACACCTTTCTGCCTCCAATTTAACTGTTCGTGTTATTATTAGGGGGAAAGTACTGGCGCAGCCAGCGACCCAATGGAGTGGTTCGTTAAATAAATACGCTCATGATTTGTTTTTACTTACAAGGTCTACAGCTAAAAATCTTATTGGTTGCTTCAAGTCAGGGGCATAAAAGCTCGCATGGATGGAATTTCTTGGAGGTTGATGTGAAGCTTGGCATTGTAGCGATGGTGGCAAACGAGCAAGAGTTGAGTGAATGGCAATAATCCCTTATTACCGATCATTGACAACCTCAAACTTAAACAACTTCAGATTTAGAAGGGTTACCTCCAAGGATGAGTTCAAAGCTGCAATTTAGACATTATGTATAGGTGTCCATTTACGGACCAAGATTTTCCCAGTTACAAATCTATTCTTGAATGGGTTTTCTGACCCACCACCCAAGGGCATTCTGCTGAACAGTAGTAAAGTTAGGAGAATTGTTTGCCGAATTTGTCTCAAGTTCTGTAACAAGTATCATTATCTTCCACATTTTAACTACCCTTAACTTCACCACTCTCTAAGTGTATCTTATCTGAAATTCTTTCCGGTCAACATGTACATGGTTTTCGGGATTATGTGGTCAAAGATATTATCTGACAGATAAGCCTGGGTAGTTGTTTACTTACATATGTATATCCAAAGAGTGTTTACTACTTGTTACGAAAAATATGTTGTATTTTTCGTATCACATCAAGTTTATAGGCGCGTGCGAATCTAATATCGAGCGACTCTACATCTCACTAGGTCGGTCAGTCGGTCCCCGTTTTGCTTTCCTTTTGTCTTTGTAATAACATCATAACTATACCGCTGATTCTAACGAAATTTGAAACACATATGTCGTTCAACATTCTCATTCGAATATTATAATTGCCAAAGTCCTCACAAGATTAGCTCAGGAATTATTTTGTTTTGACAATAACATCATAACCATTCGGCCGATACTCTGCTAGGCAAGCATAGAATTGGTTATACTCTGCTCGGCTCTTATAGGCTAGGCTATACTATGCTAGTCTATGCTAAGATATAATGTACGATATAATGTAAGATATAATGTACGATAATGTAAGATATTTTATGCTAAGTTAGGCTATAAAATGCTATGCTAGGATATCATATAGTATGTTAGGCTAGACAATACTAAGCTATGCTTGACTAGGATAGTTAATGCTAGGTTATACTATGCTAGGCTATGCTAAGCTATACTAGGCTAGATAGGGCTATACTATGCTAGGGTAGGCTAAAGTATAATAGCCTAGGAAGGGCTATGCTAGGTAATACTATGTTAGGGTACGATAGGATAGCTAATCAAAGCTATAATAGCCTAAGCTATGCAAGGTTATTCTAGTTTAGGGTATGGTATGCTATACTAGTCTAGGATATACTAGGTTGGCTATAATATGATACGCTTGGCTATATTATGTTAGGTGTGGTTATGCTAAGATATGCTATACCAATCTAGCCAATATTATTCTATGCTAGGCTAAGCTATCGTAGGCAAAGATATATTGGCCAGGTTATAGTAGCCTATTTTAGCTTGAGTATACTAGGCTAGGCTATTCTATGCGACGCTAGGCAAGGGTCTGGCATGCAATGCTAAGCCATACCTGGTTAGCCTAGGCTAGGCTATAGTAAGCTAGGCTACACAATGGCAATGATGCGCTAGGCAAGGCTATACTAGTCTAGGCTGTTTTAGGCTGTACTATAATATGCTAGGTTAGACTAGGGCCTACTAAGCTAGGCTAGACTATACTAGGATATGATAGCCTAGGCTATACTAAGCTAAGGTAGGATAAAGTAGCTATACTATGATAGGTTATACTAGGCTAGGTTAGGCCCGGCACAGCTAGGCTATTCTATTTTAGGTTAGTCTATCCTATGTTTTGCTAGGCTAAAAGAGGGTAGGTGATACTATGTTATGCTTGGCTATGATATGCTATACTGGCAAGTTCAGGCTAGGCTTTTTGAGGCTATGTTATGCTAGACAATACTACGCTATGCTAGACTGGGTTGTTCTTTACTATGCTATGCTAAGGTATGTGGCTATACCACGGTCCTCCCATGGTTACTGCGGGAATTATTTTAAAGTTTTGAAGGTTGTAAGGTCATGAATCAGAAAAGTGAGGGCACGCAACCTTTTGGTCAGCAGACCTTGGTTTCTATTGCTTATCCCACAATGAAAATTCATTTGGTTCAGTTCCATTTGGTCATTCTGTATATCTAAAAGTAATATACAGACCTAAAGCCTTTTGGGTTATTCAATTTTGATGCACACAACTACATAGGTCATCTGTGTTGGTCTTAAAATGGTTAATTTTTATATAGTCAACAACAAGGGTACAGCAAATGAGCATGTTTTTTTGTACCTGTGGAACAGTAGACCTAAGTACAAACATTGGAATTAGAAGAAAGCCGATGTGAACATGATTAAATGTATAAAAAATAAATAATTCAAATCAAGCACTAGTTGTTTGGGATCAAATCATCTTTTCTCCTCTCCAAATTAAGCTGGGTCTGATAAAGTTGTATGTTAAAGCATTAAACAAACAAGTTAACCATTTTCAGTACATATGCGCAAATTTTCTTGCCTCAGTTATGATAAAATACAAGATGACCTGTTTGATGGGCGACAAATCCGAAAACTGCCTAGAGAGCTTCTTTATTTCCTGGGAGACAATATAATAAAAAAACTACAAATGTCTAATTGAAATATTGCTTCCATTTTATCATAGTCTTGGTTGCAGAATGATCACTGACGTTTATCTTTGCAAGAGGTGTTTTGATAAATGATAAAGTTCTTTAAAATCTATGAACCTATGATCAAGAAAGGCAAAGATCCCACCAAAATATAAAAATCCATAGAAGAATGCTACCAAACAAAGTGCAATACTCATACTTTGCCTGAGAGAACACCTTAAAAATCGTATAAACGTAAACCTTATTCAATGAGCGACGGATCTCATTTAAATAAAAATAAACCCATGTATCACGCTATTATTATGTTTCCTCTTTGTCTTTTTTATTGATATATAATTATTATTAAGCAGCATTATAAATTAAACAAGCCATACTTCGTATTCTTTCTTACAGAAAGAACTTGGTTCCACAGGCACTCCTTCGGCGTGTGGCCTACGGCCTATTTGCTATTCTAAACCACTTTTTTTAATCTCCTTTATAGACTCTTTATTTTAACACCCTAAACACCTTTTTCAACATAGATACCCTGAAATATTTTTTAAAAGTTATTTCCCCTTTTATTATATTGTCTTTATCCCTTGAAGATTTATATAGAGTTGAGAATTTTCCAAACACCTTTTTCAACATAGATACTCTGAAACCTTTTTTTTTAAGTCACTACACCCGGTTTGATATATAGAAAAACCTTCGACAGATCTCTTTTTTTCATCTAAATTTGTTTTATATACGAAATGATAGTAAAAAAGTGCTAAAGCCCTAATTTTAATACATTTTTTGAACTTCACGATTTGTGTTTTTTCATTCCAAATCATTCGATAATTATATTTATTATTTTCTGAACTCTTAGAAAGAACTTTGAGATAAAAGCTCGAAACATACAAAAAACAACCCTGCGAATAAAAGTTTCAAATAAACCTAAACTCAAAAACATGAAAGGTTACTTGTCCACTAAGCAAAAAAAACATTTTCAAAAATTTCAAAAATTAACAAAGTTAAATTATAGAGTTAAGGATAATAGGGTTAAGGAGATTGAGAAAATCTCCTATAAATGGATATATTTAGGGGGTCAATCTTTTAAGGCTGTAAAAAAGAAATTCTTGTGATAGGCAAAAGACAATCATATATTTGATTTCAATGACCCCAAATTAGTAGAAGACATATCTCCGATGTTAGTCAACAGAAAAAAAGTAGAAGAATTTGACCAGTAGCAACTTAAACCATGCTGCAGCTGACAACTGGACGATTACGTAACCTCCCTACACTCAACGCCTGCAGGTGTATCTTTGGATAAATACAGTATCTTCCACACATTTTTACATCCTCAAGCTTCCCCATTTTATTTACAGATCCCTCCTTACAAACATTGTGGCCGAGATGCTCTCGGTGGTTTTTGCGTGTTTGTTTTAATTATCATCTTCTGGATCATCTCAGTCTAGTATCTTCTTAAACACTGATATAAGTACTAGACAACCTAAATCGGTGGCAGAAACCACAATTGGATGAACCTCAGTCCAATTCTTTCTCACGAACAACCACGAAATGATACGGTTTTTTGGTAACATTACTAAGTAGTCTGGATTTCTCCCAGATTGCATGAAAAACCTGTATAAAAAAGTGTAATTTGTGGTGATGGTGGATATTACCAGTGTATAAGCACGTACCGTGTTTATAGATTAGAGGTAATGATGCTATTATCGGAAATTATAAGAAATAAAGCAGTATTCGTATTAGCGTAAATTTTGAATAATATCAAAAGGTCAGAAATTATTAATTTATGGATAACATCAAATAATCATTTGCTAAAGCAAGAGGCTGAAAATTAATTGAGTTATCTCCAAACGACTCAAAGGCAATCTCATTTGCATTGTACCAATAGAGACGCATCGTACAATGCCTGTAATATATTCCTCTCCTCTAATTTCCATCTAACCGATGTAAACAATGTTAAGGTTTAAGCATAATAGCAAAATAGTTAATGATAGCGAGATTCACAAAATTTATGAACGCCCTAAATAGGCTAATTTATTAGCGTACTTAGCGATTTCATCGGTCTGGTGGAATTAATATAATCTGAGAGAGACATAGAAGGTGAGAAAACAATAAAAAAAAAGTTAGAAAGGTCAAAATCTGTCAAAGTTTGGAATATTTCGCTCTCAGCTCTAAAACAGGAAGAAAATTAGCTGAAGAAAGACGGAAATATACTTGACAGTTATTTTCACGTAAAGCTAATAATCATGAATGAATGGATGAGCCCATAAAACTATTACACCCAACGAATACACTATACTACAGTAGACTTATGGAAGATATTAAAAAAACACTTACGATGGTGTTATCAAGAAATATCAAAGAAAATAGTAACAAAGAATTCACATTCTTTTAAAAGCTAGGGTGAGAATTGCTAACAAAAACAATTGTCTGTTTTCCTCTTATTTTGATTATACTGTAAACCTTTAGCTAAGATATTGCTTTTGGAGAAGAGCGAACCTGCTGTATCTTTATAAGATACAAACTTCTTTTTATCCTCAATTGATAATGTTCTAAAATTAATATTTCCTTTAAAGTCCCTTTAAATTATATGTCAGTCTAACGGCTGAATATGTAAATAATATGGAATGGAAAACGATAATTAATGAGTTTGAAAAGATAAATAAATGGAAATGAAATTCATTAGACGCAGGGAATTTGTGTGGAAAAATCATATTTTGAGAAAACTCGCCGGTTTAGTTTAATACTTTGATCTTGAAATCGGTATGATTTGCCTTTTACTCTAATAATATTCACTACATCGTAAAACAAACGAAAACACCGCTGCTACTTTGGAAAAGAAGTTCGCATAGAATTTGATGTGGAGTATTAATGTGTAAACGACATAACTCGAGTATTCAAAACTGAAGCATGTGGACGAAGCGTTTCATCCTTTCAGCCAACCTAGATAAATATCCGCTCCCATCAACAACTACATATTTCTTGTGAGTACGCGAGGCAAGGTGGAGGTGCAAGATGTTTTGGAAGGTATAAAGGTAACGGATAAGGGTGATATAATTTGTAAAACAGAGAAAAATACTGCTAAAAAATATTTTCATATGATTCAAGGAGACAAGGTTGAGTGAGATAGGATTGCAAATTATTGAAGAGCTTTGCCACGAAACATTTGCCACTGCAAGACTAACATAACAATACTTTACTTACGAATTACTATGTTGTTTTATTATGAAGGAAAAAGAAAAAGAATTAAATGCTATATTGAAAAAGAATAGATTTACTCACGGAAAAATAACAATATTGATTTCCATGTAGATCGTAAGTGAGAATTAACTTTAATGAATTCGTCGAAACAGCTTTCAGAGCATTGCTCAGTGTAATGGAAATTGAGGACGAAAAATGGCTGGGTAGGAAGTAAAGAGTGGTTACTCATTATATATTTAATAGAAAAATACAAGATAATCACAAAGAAAGCGCGCTTGCTTTACTTAGCATAGCCCCCTTCCCCCCCGAACGTGTGAACTCTTCTGTCTAGAGGTTTTCGGAGACAACCTTTTCTCCTCACAGGCGATCTCTATGAGAACTTAAAGAGACCTAAGCCACCGAAATGGGTCGCGTTTTGTAGATTTACCCCTGATATTTGGAGGAGCAGCACACCCTGCTAGCGCCAGAGGCCCAGATTCCCAGGGCAAAAGCTAGACTAAAACTAGATTGAAACTACATGGGCTGTTTCCTTCTAGACCTCTCAAGTTTATTTTTTTCGCCAATTCTTTTCATGCAACTCACCGATATTTTTTAATGAAAGCTAATTTTAAAGGCTAGTTGCCAACCAGCATTCCTTCATTGATCACTCGGCTCACTCTTGTCTCCAGTGAGATGTGTGTGGTATTTAATATGCCTGCTTTCTCTCCACCATTTTTCTCTACTGCCCCCCCACCCCCATATTTTTTGTATATTATAGTGCCAGGTGTAGTATAGAAACCATGTATCAGTTGAAATGTGGAGGATTACGTGCCTCACAGTTCCAAACACCCGCATATGGGTCCTACCCAGCTTCAATACTTGCAGGAATCTGCATCTATATATCTTCCACATATTGTTACGTCTCCAAATTCATCATTTTTCTTTATAAATTTCTCTTTACAAACGTTCTATGGGAGAAAACCTCGTTGGATTTCGCTTTGAATTTTGAAATGCAAAAATTTAACTTAACATCTTCCCTTTACTCATTATCGTCCTTCCTTCCTATTTCCTTCAATAATTATATAATACCTTTATCATCCAGTACAATAGGTCGTGTAGTGAAGATTACTCCTCTTTTCTTTATTTTTGATGATTTGTTGGATTGAGTTGATGATGAACACAAAGTTTTTTTCTTTGGAGATCACTCACGAGACATCCAAACCCCCCTCCCTCCCTATAAACCTTTCTAATTTTCTTGATATACTCTTAAACACTTGGATAAAGTGGATTAAATTTATGTGTCATTCTCAAGAAGATTATCTCTCTCAAGTCGACGGCATTCAGAGAGAGAGACAAATGAGGAATATAACATCATAACTGACTAGATCGTTGCTGAAACTCCTACAATTGGAAATAATAACCCAGATAAAATCTGAAGTGGATTTTTAGGATCATTTTTAATAAAAACATAAAACTATTAACGAAAAAGAGTCATTAACAAAGAGGTATATGTATCGACACGAGAACATGATTGAGGGATGAAAGAAACATCATCTTCGGATACAAGTAGAGGACTTTCGTTGCTGTATCATTTATAGTCTCTCGGTCGTTGTAGAGTGAAACACGAAATCCCTTTAAACTTTGGCCCATTGAGAGGTATCAGGGGAGATATATTTCTGAGCTCCGTTAATTAAATAAATGCAGAGAAGGAATTAATTTCTGGAATTCCTCGTTTTCGAAGGGATTTACTTCGGCTTACTTTGCCAATCTTTTAGATTCGTGACACCGAGTACTGAGAAAGTCTTTGATCTTAGGTATTGATCTTAGCTATATATATATATATATATATATATATATAAATTTTTAGAAAACTCCATTTTATTAAACACACACCATATAGTAAAATACTAAGTAATTCAAACATATTAACATACTAATATACATATTTATGTATATATATATATATATATATATATATATATTTACATATATGGGGGCCACTTGGCGACCAATTTCGTAGCAAGGACGATTTCTAAAAGGATGTAATAGGAAAAATTTCTTCTTAAATAATTAATCACAGTTATGAACATAGACTGCGGCTATTGCTAAGTGAGAAAGGGGACGATTCTAATTAGTTATTCCAACGGAGGTAGCTAGAAGCGGCAATAATTAATTAATGTCTAAGGATGAATGAGTACCGAACTTTGGTGCTAGCACTAATAAAAATCTTTAGAGTACTGGTAAAAGAAATCTTAATAATTATTACAATATCGGCTGGCATTGTTTTTAATAGCGGGTAAAATAACAATAATTGGTGATTACTGTGAAGGGAGTGGGACCCAAACTCACCAGTGAGGCTAAACTGTTATGTTTTATGGGGAGGGACTGATATGTCCCTACTTTTCCCATTGGTAGGTATGGCAACGGTTTCCTATGAATTGCTGATATCCCTAATAATCAAGTAGTCGTGCAATCTCTCTCTTTTTTGTTTTATAAACACTTTCCTCAGCAACAATTCTTCCTCAGTTTAAACACGCAAAACAAAAAGAATTGGAGGATTGGCAGATAAGAAAGATATGGAAGTTTATCACCTCATCATCTAAGCAAAGAATAATCACATGAATTCTCTCAAGAACTGTCATATTGACAGCAATCATATACAACATACAAACATACTGTAAAGAGATTTCGGAGCGTGACTGATTTTGTTAACGAGGGTCTTCAAACACGAAGGACAACAATACCAATTACCAGCAAATATTTTGAAGAGTCCTGAACAACAAAGCATTAGTATAAGATATTTGGCACCTTTGTCTGTCTTCTCTCACACAGCCCAATATTTTAGCCCTTTCTTGGCAAATGTGACTGACAAATAGTGTCTCGCTGTGAGAGATAGTGTCTCCGTATGGCTGATTAGCCACCCTGAATCTCATTATTATATGTGAAAGGAGGAGGAGTACATCAACGAATGTTCGTGCTGAGAGATCAAGAGAGAGCGGACATAAGATTTTAAAGGAGAAATGTGAATCGCGGAAATGGTCTCAGGTAATAAGATTTCGTCTCTGAATTGTGTGCATTTGTTCGTGAATATAGGGGAGTGAAGGGTGAAAGGGAAATTTTAAGAAGTTCTTCGAAGGTAAAAATATTAAAAAAATAATATTAAATTAATACTAACTAATAATACATTTTAATATTTTAAATATCTAATTCGGGAAAGATAGAAATTTATACTCTCTAATATTATAGGCATTAGAACTTTCATCTATTGTTGTGGCTAATCGCACACCAGGAGCAGATGCCGTCTGCTCCCTCCGACCGCTTGGTAGATTAAGGGAGAAAGCTTTGATCTTGCAGCCAGTGATGTAAGCTCCGTCAACATTACTACAATTAAGTGGAGCCGAGCCTTCTGTGAGACCATCCTGAGGAACCAGGTTATAGTAGAGGGAGGCTGTTGCATGCTATTGCGTGCTAGAGGTCTATGCAAGAGCTAGGAAGTTAAAGTTCGATTGCAACTTAACCTCATACTATAAAGAAAAGTTTCAATTTTCTTTTAGGAAGCATTTCTTTTTGATCTGTAGGTTGCATGCCAGGGCATTACCATTTGCAAGACAAAAGCATACGTTACATACCCTGTCAGATTTATAAAAGATGACTTAACGTATGCCCATATTATTAGTGTCAATTTAACAAGAACGTCTCTAATTAGAGCAGTTATTGTTTATTATTCCAAGAATAACTGATAGTGGCTATGAAATCGAACTCCTGGCGAAGATAAAGAGTAAATATATAATGGGGGTAACTAACGAATACTTGAATTCTAATTAACCATGGTCTTTTCCCTCGAATTCAAAGACTAATAGTAACTAGGCCACATCAAACAGAAACATTATAAGGATAGTTCTTTGAAAAATATGGTAAAGATAGAAGTGGAAATGTTTGGTAATATATAGCCGAAGATCCTCTTAAATTTCTACAGGCATTGGAGCCAAGAGGAAACCTGCTTGTGTTGAGGGCTGGAGGGTACACAATCCTTCAGATTTCAACCTCAGCAAGATTTTCCAAGTAGCATATAATCTGATATTCTCTTTCGGGTTAATAATTATAATAAAATAACCATGATTATATAAATAACAGAACTATTGTAGCAAAAGTTGCAGCAGGCTCTAAATTTTCAAGACTATTGTTTCTACACTACAGTCATCTAAGAAATTTACAAAGTAAACATTTATGAAAACACACAATAAGCATCCAAAATTCCCTTAGACCATAGTGAGAATATGGGGGCAAGATTATCAAACCAATATACAGTAAATGTTGAGTAGATAGGAAAATCTTTGGCCATAATTTATCGCTTACAATATTTCCCAAACCAGACTGTGTTAGTGTCAATATACCATGAGAGCCTGCACTCCAAACTCTCTGGTTTCAACACACAACTGGCTTGTAGATGTGTCTGGCCTATTTAATTAATGATAGTTTGTACAAAGAACATTCTGGGTGATTTGTCTCCTCCTATGATCGAATTTGCGCTGACCAAAAATCAAATTACCTTTCCTGATGATAATTTACCAATACTACACAAAGCCAGAACATTTATCTTTTGGTTCAAGAAGCAGCGATATAAACTTCAACATCTTCGCTACATTAACTTTACAGAACGATATTTGATAGATCAGAGAAAGGAGTAGGGAAAAATTACTTCTTACACCACATCTCAAGCATTTGACAGCCCTTTTGAGACAAGAATCGTACAATACAAGAAAGACCATTCACAAACATTAATGAATCTATTCTAATAAAACAAGGAACTATATTACACTCATATAGTAGCTAAATTCCTTCCTAATGAAGCTATTGAATATAGTATACAGCTGTTGACATTACTCTAGTCAACCCTTGTATTATTATTTTGCCATAGTAATTTTAGACTTTGGAATCTGTTTTTTAATTCTGCTTTTCCTATGCAAATTTGATTTACATTCTAAAATTACAACTTTCTAGAGAAATTTAAACAGTTATGTCGTTAAATATGTATAGTAGGCAAATTGCTAAACTTGTTGTTTGCTTTCATATTTATGGAAACGATTGGTCAAAACACAAAGTAATTTTGGTCTAAAAAAAAATATAGACACCTGTTAATTTATTTTTTTCTTTCTGCAGGTAACTGATGCTGTGAGAATAACAAATATCAGATATTGGAGATAATGACGACTTGTTATATCTGCCTAATCATACAAGACTTCGATCAGTGAGTTTGTATAAAAGAAATGAGCAAAATGATTAATAATACTAATATGGATTTTTGGTATGGCGCTCTTCATGACGCTGGACATTGACTAAGCTCCTGCATATCAACTAAGGAAAAGCTAGAGAGAAGCGGTAGGTCTTCATGGCACTCTTGGAGGAATTAAGGGATTTAGTGAGCGTATCGCAGTAGGCGGCATACTCAGAGCGTATGGGCCTCAGGAGCTGGGAGAGAATGAGTGAGGAAGACAGATACGACGGTGTTGTGGCATTTGAAGTCTTTTATTTCAGACGAATTAACTTAAAAGTAATTTGGAAATGAGTGGAAAGTTCAAAGAGTGGAAGCCCTTGTACTAGTGTGAATAAAGTCGCAGTACTCAACGCGGGAGGTGACGAAGGCATGAGTGAAAATCTCAACGTTGTCGTGTTCAAAGTGAGAAACGGATGTGGCTGAGATTACGGAGAAAGCAGAGGGAGCATTTACTGACCTTTGCAACGTTAGTCTTCGGAGATGACTATCATAGGTGATGCCTAGGATTTATTTTGTATCAATAAAAGGGGCGTGGGAGACGCCGGTGTTAAGATAGGAAGCAATAACTTTGTAGGGATGTATATCCGCGGGAGTGCCCACCAGTAATACTTTTTTTGTCATGGTTGAAGTTCAGACTGCTGTTCGAGAGAGAGGGAACAAGGCTGGGGAAAAGGAGAGCTATATTTGCATGTCATCAAAATAGAAATGTAATGGTAGACCAAGACAAAGCATAAAAATATCAAAGGGAAGTAGATGTGAGGCAGAAGTTGACAAAGAATCGCCTTTGAGGAACACCAAAATGTACCTCCGCTGGCCGAGATACCTTTTTACCAACGTGGCTCAATTCGGGATGAGGAGAAGATACAAGCGCAACCATTTGAGCGCATTTTCAGAGACACACAGTAATTCACGGAAGAGGTGAAGAGCAAGTGTAGTCAATAGCATCAAATGTTGCCGAAAGGACGAGGAGTACAAAAAGAGATTTCACTATAGCCGGCCACAAGTCGCGGGCGATGCCTTACATGCAAGAGGGCTGATTACATGATAGCTTGCCTGGGCGATTAAGTTTAGCGTTATTGAATACAAATGGCACTATTGCAGAGGAAAAGGGGCCATTCAAAAGATCAGTGAGTTAAGGGAGAAGAAAGGGAAGAACTGGCAGTTAGAATTTGGAGGGTCTGAGTCTAGGAGAGATCGTGGTCTTTTTCAAAGAGAAGAGGGAAATTGATTCCTCAGGGGACACTGGAGCGATACAAATAAGCTCGGCACGGGGAGGAAAAGAAAGAGTTACCCGATTATGAGGAATAGAGGGAGGGTGTTAACCAGAATTGATATGTACTACCTGGTCATCGAAAATTCAAGGGGGCATATAGGATAAGAAAACTGAGGTTTCGGTGGGGGATATTAATTATAAAGAATCTTGAAAAAGGCACGTGACTTTCGGAGAAAAGAGTAGAAATGAGTTTCAAGGAATTAGCCAACGAAGGTCGTGCTCTCTCTTCATCACGAGCACCGGCAGCCCGAACTCGTCTCTCCCACGCTTGTATGTTAATTCTTTTTGTTATTTAAAAGAGTAGCTAAAAAACACTGGTTACGTTGTGGGTAAGTGGATGAGGGGAGAAGTGGCGGAATGGACATTGTGGCAGGAAAAACGCTGAGGACAGTAGACCTAATAAGGTACTCTGTCAGGATGAGGTGTGAAGAAAGAATGAATGTCATCGCTTCTCGGTTAAACGCAGAGAGCCGAAAATCATGACAGGCAGAATGTGAGCGAGAGATGGAAGAAAGAAGAGATAAAGAAAAGTTGATGAGGAAGTGGACACATATATCTGTGGAGGGTTCAGGTACAATTGTCTATGAATTGAAAGGAACCGGAAACTAGGTCCAGTGATTTCCTTTTTTAGTCAAAAATGACCAAGAATTAAGAGTGTAAAGTTTAAAAATGCCAAAAAGTCTCAAATAAGAGAGAGAAGAAAGATAATTGCTATTATTATCTCAAAAACTGAAAAAACAATAAATTTGCAATTAAATTCAATATATAAGACCTATTGTTAATTAAAGAGTTCAAGGCTTTTATATTATGGTTATTCTTTCATACTTATAAACGCTATATTATTCGGACTTCCCGAAATTGCATTAGTTTTGATATAAAATTTGGTTAGGTTAGGTTAGGTTAGATTGCGTTGGGATAGGTTGAGTTTGGTAATGAGAGGTTAGATTGAGTTACTTTATGTAAGTTTGGTTGAAATATATTAGCTTGCGGTGTTACATTATGTTTTGTTAGGTTCAATTGAGATAGCTTATGATTTAGGTTGAGTTTAGATAGGTTACGTCAGGTTGAATTTAGTTAGATTGAGTCAACCTAGGTTAGATGAGGTTGTTAGATTCTAGTGTTAGATTAGGTTGAAATAGATTAGTTTAGGTTAGGTTGAATTATGTTGAGTTATGGTTTTATGTGTTAAGATTGAGTTACTTTATGTCAGGTTATGTTAAATTAAGTAACATTAGTTTGATTATTATAGATCGGACTGGTTAGGTAACATTATTACGATGAGTTAGGTTATGATAGGTTGAGTTAGATTAGAATAGCTTGTTGAACTAGTTTAAGTTAAGGTTAGTTAGGTTTTGTAAAGTTAGGTTAGTTTATGTTGAATTAGGTTAAATTAGATTCAGTATTTTAACGGTTTTATTGCCCTAGGTTGAGTTTGATCATGTTATATCAGGTTAGTTTGAGTTTGATTAACTAGGATTAGGTTAGGTTAGATTAGGTTATATTTGGTTTGATTTCGCTGAATTATGTTATTGTAGGATTAGTTAAATCTGATTAAGTCCTCTTGAGTTAAGTTTGGTTAGGATAAGTTGAGTTCTCACACTATGTTATGTTAGGTTAGTTTGAGTTAGATTAGATTAGGTTGCTTGCTTTAGATCAATAAGATGATGAGTTTGGTTAAGTTAGGTCTGAGTTATGTTATGTTAGTCTGAGTTAAGTTAGGGTGCATTAGGCTGAGTTAATTTGAGATATTTAACGTTATATTATGTTAGGGGTTGATTAGCTAAGATATAGTTAAATTAGACTGGCTTAATTTCAATTAGATTTTGTTATGCATTTCGAAAATTTAGTAATTCGTTGTGAATTGCTTGTGGAATTTTTTATTTTCTGGTTTTAACGTTTGGTTTCTCTGCCTCCTGTGATTATGAACTAGATCTTTTACTAACATGGTAAAAAAATAACATTACCCTTAGTAATCGACGCGTTATTACTTATAAATCATCATTCGGAATAAAAATCCTTCAGTTGCATTGATGCGCACCAACCCTTAGCTATGCAACGGCCAAATTGGAACGATAATTTAGAATGTCATTTATCGTATATTCTTCGCTTGCTCTCTCACAATTACACGACTCTGTCTCTTCATGCACCGTGTTCTCTAATTCTTCCATGTTCCCTTCTCACATTTTCATTTTCATAACATCTCCAACCTATTTACAAACTCATCTCAAAATTCATCAGGCAGAAGCGCCCTCGTTAGTTTTCGCCTTTTCACAAAAATACAATTTCAACACCTCTCAGAGATACTCACGTTATTGTTCGCTTTTCAAATAAATATAATCCCTCCACCTGGAATGGAAATATGTTTCCGTTAGTTTTCGATTTTTATGAGGAAAACAAATGTTATCTGCAACCGTGGATTAGGCAACCGTGGACGATCCGAGCGAAATTATTATATTTTACGACATTCGACGCTTAAAGTTAAGCCATGAACGGATTGGCAGAATTCTGGCTCATTTTCTTTTTGAAAGGGTAACGTAGAAAAGCGTACACATAAATACACACGTCTATTGCAGTTTTTTTTAGTGGAAGGGTAACGTACAAAAGCGTACACATAAATACACACGTCTAATGCCTTTTTTTGTGGAATAGTAACGTAAAAAGATGTACACATAAATACACACGTCTAATGCATTCTTTTGTGTGGAATGGTGACTTACAAAAGCATACACATAAATACGCACGTCTAATGCATTTGTTTGTGTGGAATGGTAATGTACAAAAGCGTACACATAAATACGCACGTTTAATGCAGTTGTTTGTGTGGAATGGTAACGTACACAAGCGTACACATAAATACACACGTCTAATGCATTCTTTTGTGTGGAATGGTAACGTACAAAAGCGTACACATAAATACGCACGTTTAATGCAGTTGTTTGTGTGGAATGGTAACGTACACAAGCGTACACATAAATACACACGTCTAATGCATTTTTTTGTGTGTGGAATGCTAACGTACAAATTTTCTGAACTTCGCTAATTATAATAATTTTAAAAAGGAACTCTAAACTAAAATATCACGTTGCTAAAATATTGAGTTATAGAAGAAGATATATAAAAATAAATTATCTGAACTTCACCATTTGTAATTCTTTGGGTTTATAAAAATTCACAAAATTTCGATACTTATATTTATTTCGGAACTTCACCATTTTGTTTTTGGATATTATAAAAGAATTATTCGAAATGACTTTGATAAAAAACAAGTCATAACCAAACTAAGATGAAATTATTATTCAAATACTGAAAAAAAACTTTAGAAATTATAGAGTTAGTGATGATGATGATGATGATGATGATGATGACTAAACTAAAACTAAGAAACACTAAGAGCAGTCTTCCCTATCAGTTAATTTTACGTTTAGGTGATGTTTCTTGGCTACCACAATCACCTGATTTTACCCTTCCAGGTGTTTCCTTTGGGGATACCTTAAAGAAAAGGTTTACCTAAATAGAGCTAATAAATTACTTCAAGAATTGAAACAAAACCTCATTGAAGAAATCGAAGAAATCGACAAATTCACTTCTGATTTCTTGGAAAATGTCATAGAAAATATGGTGAAAAGAATCCGCCCTTTGTTTTAACACTAATGGAGAACATTTGAAGGATATTGTATTAAAAAAAAATAAAACATTCCAGATCTCTTTCATTTTATCACCCAGTTCTTTTTTTAAATTAATTATTTTTTTGTGTTCATAATTTTTAAAAAGATTGAAGTAACTTTGAGCCACCCTTTATAAATAAGAGATATCTTTCCGAGAAAATTTTGGAAAGGGGGAATGGGCAACCCTTTATAAATAAACTGGAAATTGGAAGAGCTGACAAAGAAAACACGGACAGACTAAATTAATAGAATATAAACTGCATAGAAACCTATAATTACTATAAAGCAAAGCTAGGGAGTTAAAATAGTATTTCCTTTTAACTGCATATGTTGAGGGATATTTTGCTTATTAATTGATCCTCACGTCTTTTCCCGATAGGAGGCGGATGCTTTTTCCCTTCGAGAAAAAAAAATCCTTTTCCTTGACTCTCCGAAAACCTCGTTAGCCCGTCGTGAGAAACCTCAAACAAGTTCCCTAATTTAATAAATAGACCTCTGCCTCTCTTATAATATATAAGCTTCCCTAATTTAATAAATACATCTCTTAAAGTCTTCCCTGAAGTTATGTAAGTGTAAAGTTGATTCCTATAATGAGTTCCGTAATAAATTTTTATATAGATCCCGAGTAAATAATTACATACATTCCCTTCCGTTAAGAGCAAAGGCAATTTATTTATAAACCATCTAAGAATTAAGGGATTTAAAATTGGAGGAATTGTAAAGTGATGTAGCTATAAACATAGTTTTGTTCACAATATTGTTAGGAAACAAAATTGCCAGAGAGGTTAGGAAATCTTGCTACGAGTTTTAATTTTGATAAGGTTTTGGATTTGACTCTCTATCTAGTAATAGTTATCTAGTTCCAAACATCACAAATATAAGGAACATATCATTGCTTGAAAGGGCGGCTGGGTTGGGAATTTGTCTTTGGGGAGTAGTCGCTTCTTGGAGCCACGGTGAAGGAACTTAGGGATGTAGATGTACGCCAATCATTTCCGTCTTGTCTTAAATTGGAGAAAGCGAATTGATATCTTCTTCGATTTCATCATATCTGACCGATTTAGTAGACGATCGTCGTGCCATGCTTTGATGAATAGGCTCTCTTTTAGAACAGTTTTTGCCTTTTATCAGTTTCCCTATTGGAGAAACCTCTTTTAGAACAGTTTTTGCCTTTTATCAGTTTCCCTATTGGAGAAACAAAGGAGAAAGGGAAGTGAGGAAGGCCCTCCCGTAAACATAGTCAAAACCTATTATCATGTCCCATTTGGCAATGATCCATGGTTTATTAGAAAACTGCGCTCCTATTTAGCAATGCCTTCTTAGATTTCTTTTCCCCATAATTTGATTAGGTGTCTCCTAAATTAATATAGAAGACCATCTATAGCAATATCATAGTACTATATGGTCGGTTACAATTATATTGCCCTATCATGAGCTGGATAGTTGAGTTGATGGCTCATTAACCATTTTAAGGGAAATAAGTGACAAACACTTAAAACACAAATGGTTAGTTACAGGCACAATTTTTCGTTGACAATTGAGATATTAAAATTAAACTTTACTTACGGTAAGCCTATTGACTGGTGTGTATGTTTATATTATAGCTTTGTATTCTTACTTCCCTACATATTTGCGAGAATCGGTTAATGGTTTAATTTAAGGATCATCAATACATACTCACCTCATCAACTTATTTCTTTCATGTTTATTTTAACAATTACAAGGCAATGGCTTCGCCACTCGTCCCTACCGGGGGAGCTTGCGCTTCACTACTAAAATTAAAATTTAAAATCTAAAAAAAGCAGCCATGGTTACATTTTTATAAATTTTAGGAACTTCACCATTTGTAATTCTTTTGGTTTTAAAAAATTCAGAAAATTTCGATACTTATATTTATTTCTGAACTTCACCATTTGTTTTTTTTGATATTATAAAAGAATTATTAGAAATAACTTTGATAAAAAAAAAACAAATTAAGATGAAATTATTATTCAAATACTAAAAAAAATTCCCTTCTTAAATTATAGAGTTAGTGATGATGATGATGATGATAACACCCATGAATTTCATCTACATGAGCAGTATTTGATACCATTCCTACCCATACTATTTTATTTGAATAGCTACCAGAAGAAAAATTGTATGGGAGACCACAGCTGTCTGGATCAATAGCAAGCTACACACCAATTCTCGCTAAATGAGCTTGTTTGTTTACTGTTTAATGCGCACATATGTGTATTAGCGTGTACGTTTGTTAAATGCCCTTTCAGCCATATGTGTCATAGCGGGTGCCTAAAATAAACGGTCATGGCTCTGTATAAAGATTTTAAAAAAAGTTTCAACGGCTCTTTTCGCGAAAGTTTTAGACAAAAGACAAACGGTTATTGAAATAAAGTTTTCAAAAATCGAGACGAGGTAAGTTTGAGATGGTAAACTACGCCATCTGTTGGTGGGTTCGAATAAAAGACTAGATAAGTACCACGCAGGGAGCCTTAGCTTGAGGTTTTCTCTTCCTCGCCATGACTAAATGGTGTCGTTTTTAGTTAGACAACCGAAGGTTAAAATTTGGATTTACGGTAAATTATTTTTAGCTATTTTAGTTTATCCATCGAAATCTCAACATTCTCAGTAACCCCAAACCAACTAAGTTAGTGGACGCATTGCGATGGTATCTCCATGAATGGTTGCAACACTTCATAGCATGCATTGCATCTAAATCAGTCTCTCAATTCAATAAGTGATTACGAGCAATAATTAATTAGTACATCGAATGCCACGATGGAATATAGGTTTATAATTCACCTAAGATTGTAATCGCCCTTTGTCGGTGAAACTTACACACTTACATAAATCAAACCTTGAAAACAGTCACAGGCCACAAGATGGGTGCATCTTTTCTCATTGTCACTCAATCGTCTCTTTTTTTTCTTGCTATGTACGATCGCTAGATTCCCCATTCACCTAATTTCACCATTTCGTTTACGAAGTTGATTTAAAATTTTTATTACATCCATTAACATTACCATTAAATAACAGATTCCAAATGCCAATTGTTTTGGGGGTTTTTCAAATCATACCAATGTACCGAGTTTTGCAAAAGTCCTATTACACCCGTGACGACGCTCTCAACAAAGGACACATTGAGTGTTCTGATGCTATTAGACACGTTTTTTTTTAATTGTTTTAACATATAAATATATGTTTAAATTGTAATATTAATCAATGTAGCCGCAAAAAGTAAAAGAAAATGTTAGCGACTTAGAATTTCGATAGGCAACAACTTATCCTCTTCAGAGACTAAAACAATATTGAACAAACGCCCCCAAAACGCGACTCTAGTAAAACAATGACGTTTACAAAGATTAATATTCATCTACCGAATAGGAACTACTTGAATATTTGACTTGCTAATAATATTAAAGATTAAATGATCTAGATAATAAGAGGTCATATTGTCATCAAAGGATTCTCTTTCAAAATGTATGTCTAATTTTAGCATCTCTATTATTAATAGAGCGTTTGCAAGTTTGAAAATAATAATATGATTATCTTTTTATCGATATATCACAAAGGTGCTATGAAAGTTTCTCAATTTAAGATCCCGTCTATGAAAGTTTCTCAATTTAAGATCTCGTCGATGAAAGTTTCTTAATTTAAGATGCCGTCTATGAAAGTTTCTCAATTTAAGATCTCGTCGCTGAAAGTTTCTTAATTTAAGATGCCGTCTATGAAAGTTTCTCAATTTAAGATGCCGTCTATGAAAATTTCTCAATTCAAGATTCCTTCTATGAAAGTTTCTCAATTTAAGATGCCGTCTATGAAAGTTTCTCAATTTACGATCCCGTCTATGAAAGTTTCTCAATTTAAGATCCTTCTATGAAAGTTTCTCAATTTAAGATTCCTTCTATGAAAGTTTCTCAATTTAAGATCCCGTCTATGAAAGTTTCTCAATTTGAGATCTCGTCTATGAAAGTTTCTCAATTTACGATCCCGTCTATGAAAGTTTCTCAATTTGAGATGCCGTCTATTTTGTTTAATTCTTCTTTTAAAATCAATACTTTCACATTTGTATTTTTGGGGACAGTCTGAACAGGTGATTTCATATACGCAACCTATATTGTGTTCAGATTTATTATTTTATAACTAAGGAGAACTTAATCATTATTGGAACAACAGATGAACAACCTAGGTGAATTTCGATTAGTATGTATTTTCAAGAGATATCAAAAATATGACTAGAAAATTTGAGAATTTTTTTTTACCCGTGATTTATTCCCGCTTCTACTAGCATACTAAACTTTCCTAGCTTTAAATAAAGCCCCTGTGAAATCATTAATGTACTCCAATTTTCTAAATATTTAATGTAATGAAATTCCCCATCAATAAAAGTCGGACCATCACCAGGTTTTTTTTTTAATTGATGTTAATCCCATTGTAATTATAAACAAGGGCATCTCATAGGTCGATCTTAGAGAATATTTGACATTATGAATACCCTCGGTGAAATCAATGAGATAAAGGAGCGGGTATCTATCTAGATTGTGATCTAGTTTTAACGCAGGTAATCGCATGCGGTACGATAAGAATTATAGTTTTTTTGACCAAGTGAACTGGAGATGCATGAGGTGATTTACTTTGCGAATCCTTTTGCCTTTCAATAGTGTTTTTAAACTATCACTGACCACATTGAATATTTTAGGGAAGAGATATCGATGTCTCTCTGCAACGGTGAGGAAGACTGCAATATAATGATGATGATAAGAGGAAGGAATATTGGCCGCACTAGCGGGCGAGTTACACGAACATGATGCTCATTGTTGCCTTGATTGGGTTTTCGATTATTCTCTTGATTTCTCAAGATTTCTTAGACTTTGTAAAAGAGTTGACACTTCATTTTTATTGGGATCAAATGTCATTACGATATCCCTAATGAACTATTGGTAAGGCTCCTTCATGACGTGAATAACCCTTCTTCGAAAGCTACGATTAAGAGCTCATGCAGTTCGTAGGAGCTCCGAAAATGACACTTCAAAATATGGTGTCTTTTAACATCGTTAGAAAGTCCTCAGGCGGAAGAGGGTACAACTTATTATACAACCAAAAGTAACATCTTTTGACCCATGAATGAAGTGAATTTTCACACGATGGCAGATCAGAGGGATTGATAATTTAGGTGGGTAGAGACTTTAAGAATAGACGAGATTTCACCAATCATTGCATAAGGCAGTGCCTGCATCAGTGACTTGAAGTTGGAACTGAGATACATTATTATCTATACGGTAAAAAGTAGGTTTATTTCATTGAACCAAGTGTAGGGCGAGTTAGTTTGGAACTCAGAGGTAAAGCGATTTGTCACTGAACAAGATTCTTGATTGTGGTTACGTTGATTTGTATGTACTTTTTGTTACAGTGTGTTTTCAAAAACTCCTGACGGTGTGTTTAATCTTCGCAAAAACAAACAAACATCTATTTTGGCCTTGGTGTCCATCAACAATCGGTTTGCAGATTGTCGGAACTCATTTTACCATGGTTGTCGTAGAATGGACTCTCGACGATATACCATATATAACTATTCGTTGAGGGAACTTATTTAATTATCTTTAGAGTGCGTGGAGGTCTGAATTGACCGATATTATGTATCTTCGATATGCTTAAGAAGTGGAACTAAGCTCAAGGATAATAATATGGCTATCATTAATAAAATAGAGTTTTATTAATAAAAACTATCAATAACACACAAAACGGAAAATATTGACATAAACAGAGAATGGAAAGGGTCGTGGCGAATCTAGATAATCCGAGGATTAAGATAGATTTAAAAAGGTGAAACAAATATAAAGTTAAAGGGATGGGATGGTTCGCTAAACCATTTAAAGCACAGGATAGGGTTGACAAAAGGGTTAAATACTCAAAGGTAACGTTCAGCTTACGTAAATACACTTGTTGTGCAGAGGAAGGCGACGTGAAGGAATTTTCGGTCCGCTGGCGAGTTCCAGCCGAAGGGGGGAATTAAATGATCCTGACGTGGCGCCTTGGGAATGAGAACCGTTTCTTGACGAACGGGCTTGAAGAACAATGGCTGTTCTACGTTGTTCTCTTCTGAACAACAAGGGGGGTGAGAACCGTCTCTTGCTTGTCTACGGGCTCGAGAACAATTTGTAATTTTTTGGGTTTTAAAAACTTCACAAAATTTCGATACTTATATTTATTTCTGAACTTCACCATTTTGTTTTTAAATATTATAAAAGAATTATTAGAAATAACTTTGCTAAAAAAAACATAAGTCATAACCAAACAAAGATAAATTTATTATTCAAATATTTTAAAAATCCCCTCCCCGAAATGATAAAGTTATTGAGATGAGATAATGATTACGATGATGACAATAATATAAATTTGTCTAAATTTGAGTCTAATTATATCATCATATAAGCATGTGATTTTGAATTCCCTGATTGGCGGTAAAATTTGCCAATAACTTTAACTTAGTTGTTAAAACAAAGATAACTTAGTTTAATAACATTTGTAAATTCACGCTTAATAACAAATTTCCCCGCCAAAAGTTTGGAATAGCCATGGGTTGTTTGTCACCCATTCTTACTAACCTATATATGAAGTACTTTTATAGCATAATGTTGCCACAGGTTACATCTCATTCTTGCCCTGGCTACGGTATGTTGATGGTATATTATGTCTTTGGCCTAATATTTTAAATGTTAATGTATTTTAACTAAACTAAATAATTTGGTGCCTTCGATCAAATTTAGCCTAGAGATGGAAAGGACTGCATCATTCATTCCTAAACATCTTAATCCCAAGGAATTTTCACAGATTAAAATATAAAGTATACAGAAAAGCTTCCTCTAAAACTCTTATAAACACTTTTATTCCAACAACCACAAGAGTATAAAATTTTGTGTTTTTACTTCCATGTTTCTTCTCAGTGCTCTACGAATAGTGTCATGAATAATTTAAGAAATATATGATACGTATAAGATAGGCTCAAAATTATGTTATCCATTATATTTCCTAAACATTTGTAAAGATGCCGTTAAAAGATCCTTTTGTCGCGTCGACGATGACAAGAGAATGTTTAATGCTAAATATACGCCGTCCTTTCCTCATAACAAAAAAGATAATAGAATGTTTAATGCCAAATATACGCCGTCCTTCCCTTATAACAAAGATGATAATAGAATGTTAAATGCTAAATATACGCCGTCCTTCCCTTATAACAAAGATGATAATAGAATGTTTAATGCTAAATATACGCCGTCCTTCCCTTATAACAAAGATGATAATAGAATGTTAATGCCAAATATACGCTGTCCTTCCCTTATAACAAAGATGATAATAGAATGCTTAATGCCAAATATAGGCTGTCCTTCCCTTATAACAAAGATGATAATAGAATGTTTAATGCCAAATATACGCCGTCCTTCCCTTATAACAAAGATGATAATAGAATGTTTAACGCCAAATATACGCCGTCCTTCCCTTATAACAAAGTTTTCTGTACAATTACTCGTCTCCACTAACCGCTTAAAATAAACATCATTTTTTAATATCAGTCATCGCTACAACGCATCCTTGTCAAGAACTTCCATACCTGCCCAAGTACGATTTATTATATAGGGTGTATTAATTGTATTAAATGTTATCATGGAAAGAACTCCGGGTACGTTTAAAACAATATCATACCAATGTATGCAACCATAGTGAGCAATCCCCCTTATTTTTATATATGTAAAATTATAATCGTGCAATAAAGTGGGATAACACCAAATGCATAATCGTATGCAATAATTATGTATTGAGACTTTCCCCAATTTTTAATTTGGATCCAGTGTTATTTTCGTTAGATCACATCGTATCATCAGGTTCATTCTTAGAAAAGGTCTTCGTGAAAAAGACAAAAGCGCTCGGAATCTCCCTTTTCCTCATAATTTTGACTCACATGATACTTTGCGAGCTCTTAATCACACACACACACACACACACACACACACATATATATATATATATATATATATATATATATATATATATATATATATATATATATATATATATATAAAGGATATTCCAATAACTTGGACCGATTTTAAATGTGAGTTAAGTTTAAGCATCTAATGATTTTTTTCTTTTTATTTCACATTTAGCAACTTCAGTCTTTGGCAATTTTAACCATGGAAAGATTAACAATCGAACAACGTGTTAAAGTTATCGAAGCCTATTATGAAAATGGACGTTCAAACAGAAACGCATTTCGGGCACTTCGCGATTTTTTTGGTCAACATAATCGACCAACCGAGAGTGCAATTGGGAAAATTATTGTTCGTAAATTCAAACAAACCGGGTCGGTGGCAGATATGAAAACGCCATTGCGTGCTCGTTTACGCCGTTCTGCTGAAAACAATGCTGCAGTGCGCGAGAATGTGGCTGAAGATCCAGACACCTCTATTCGTCATCGCGCGCAGGAATTGAACCTCTCCACAACAACTTTACACCGAATTTTGACAAAAGATTTGTCTCTACACGCTTACAAAATTCAATTGACACAAGAACTGAAGACTGCTGACCATTTAAAGCGCCGTACATTCGTCAATTGGGTGCACGAACAAAGACAAGCCGATGATGATTTTTCGCGAAAAATCATCTTTAGTGATGAAGCCCATTTTCATCTTGGTGGATTCGCGAATAAGCAGAATTGTCGCATTTGGGCTGATGAAAATCCCAGGAAGATTGTTAAAAAGCCACTGCATCCACAAAAGGTCACTGTTTGGTGTGCATTTTTTGCTAGCGGAATCATTGGGCCGTATTTCTTTGAAAATGATGTCGGGAATTCTGTTACGGTGACAGGCGAGCGATACCGTGCCATGATAACCAACTTTTATGGCCTGAATTGATTAATATGGATGTCGAAGATTTGTGGTGTCAACAGGACGGCGCCACATGCCACACAGCAAATGCAACAATGGCTTTATTGAATGAGAATTTCCCAGGTCGCTTTATCTCTCGAGACAGCGAGGTCAATTGGCCACCACGATCGTGTGACTTGACCCCTTTAGATTCCTTCCTTTGGGGTCAGCTCAAAAGTAAGGTCTATGCCAACAAGCCAACCACAATTCAACATCTGAAGGATTAGATAATAAGGCATATTGGTGAGATCGAGGAGCAACTATGCAGAGACGTCATCAAAGATTTTGACCATCGAGTGGAGGTGTGCCGCCGAAGCCTTGGAGGACATTTAGGCGATATTATTTTTCACACATAATTGCCATCACTCAAATAACATGATCCAATAGTGAAATAAATAATTTTTCACTAATAACACTGTTTTATTTACTGCTAACTTTTATCCGTCTTAATGGAACACCTGTTATAATACGAGAAGCGGTCAATAAGTTTTGCGAATCGGTAGGGCAAAACAAAGGAAGGGGGATGGCTGTTTGTGAGCGTGTAAGGACAAGTTAGGAAAAGTCAGGACCTGCAGCCGCACGCTCCTGCCTCGTCTATTTAAGAAGCGGTAGCTGATCGCAGATCGTCAGTCACAAATTTTTCAACAACGGAGAAGGTTGAGCACCGCGCAGTGATCAAACTTTTGACCAAGGAAGGCAAGAATGGAAAAGAGATCCATGAACGCATGGTTGCAGTGTACACCGACACTCATCCTTCCTATGCAACCATTGCTCGCTGGAATAGGGAGCTCTGCCATGGTCGTGAGTCCCTTGAAGATGACCCCTGTCCAGGAAGCTCGTCAGACGTGACCAACGAGGACAATGTGGCCCGTGTGGAGAGGATCATCCTCGAAAATCGACGGGTCAAGGTCTAAGAAATCGAGCGAGAACTTGGAATCTCACATGGAAGTGTTATCAACATCATCCACAACAATTTGGCCATTACCAAGGTCTCTGCCCGTTTGGTCCCTAGAAACCTCACGCCACATGATCGACTTCAACGTCGTCAAAGTCCAGAAGGCCAGAGTTGCACAAGCTGCCCTGCGCGAGTGAGGATTCGAGGAGCTAAACCTTTCCCCCTACAGTCCAGATCTGGCCCCTAGCGACTACTTTTTACTCCGCCAGCTCAAGGCTGCACTGCGTGGACGCCGGTTTGTGGACGATGAAGATGTCCAGCTCGCCGTCCAGGAGTGGATTGAACAGCAGTCGGGAGATTTCTGGTTATCGGGAATTCGAAGCCTCAGGGACAAGTGGCACAAGTGCATTGAAGTCGAGGGTAGTTATAGTGAAAAATAATAGAACACTTTTCCTCATATCTTGTTTCCTTAATCCGAATTGCAAAACTTATTGACTGCCCCTCGTATGTATATATAAATAAATACCTCGTGGAAAACAACTCTACTGTGATTCTCTAGCATGATACCTTGCTACTTTGATAAAAAAACGAGGGGGGAGGGGTTCATTTCCAGGGAGTAGAGAAGAGGCAGCGTTATAAAAAGGGCAGCCTCTAAAATATTAGGAAGTTTGAAACCCCAAAAGGTTCAAACTGACTTCTCTTCCACTCTCTTTGTTTTGCCCTCTCCTCTTCATTCCATTTCTGAATTATCATGAATTTGATGCATGGTTATGCATAAATGGCTCCATTTGAAGATGTAAAATTTATTTAGACCATTTTTAAATAAATTTTTTCTTTCCATACCTGAAACGGTTTAAAATTCTCTCATTCATTTTGAGACCGAAACTGATCCTCTGTTTCTGGCTTACAAAGGCTTTTTTTTCGCATGTGGGAATTGCCGTTTCTTTGATTCTCATTCAGGCCTCTCGTCCTCAAAGCAATTTTGTGATCTTTATTGTATATTTCTTAATATTAAAATGCAAAGCAAACATACATTTATTAGCTCATATTTTCGAAAATATCAGTCGTTTACTTACATTGAATGTGTGGGTGTTCGTAATTTTTGTATTCATTTGCTTTCTACGAGGTACCTTCCAAGACAGGCAAAATTCGTTTTCTCGCAATCGAACCTTAAATAAATAAGCTACTATTGAATTTTGTCATACCTAATTCGAATAATTTCCAAATATAAAATAATATTTGCAAATTTTTAATTCTGTATTCCCCCTTAAAGTCTTCACATAGTTATTTTAAATGTTCTTAATGCAAATAATAAAATAATTAAAATTTACTCAGATAAGTTTTCAAATGGCTTATTTGTGTTGGCTGGTTCGGTGCCTACCACACCAAATGGTCTACTTCCTTCTAATTTAATAACAAATCTGTCTCGAGCTAAACGATGCATTGAACACAGACATCCCGGAATGGGTTATTAGATCTCTGATACAATCTATGTCCTGATAACTCAGTTCCAGTAAACGACAGCCTAGTTTGTTTTGTTTCTATGGTACAAAACCATTTGTAACCGTGCAGTTTGGTGACTAACGCTTAATGTTATATTTTCTGGGGATCTTCTCTAGGTATCGAGAAACGAAGTTCCCTTTGACTCTGTTCAGAAATCGTTGTCAGGAGGAATTAGATTTTCGTTTGGAAAACACTTTGCTATCTATTTACTCTCGTTACTCATGATGTACGCTATTTTTTATACCATTTAGATTGACTACTTTGACACACCCTGACAAAAACCAATTTCTCTGTCCTGGACAAACTTGTGTTCCGTATGAAAAGCAACACACTCATCATGCGCTTTCGATACGTCACCCTATCGGCTCCAAAGCCATTGATGCTAGTATTAGCTCGCTATTGCTTACCGGGATTATTTTTCCGGATAAAGTAGATGAAAAAGCAATTTTCATCATCTATAAACGGACATCCCGTATTTTAATCGGCACTATTACTACTTAAAATGATAATAATATAATAATAATGTATTTATTTGAACTCTTCCTTTCCTTAGGAACTCCTCTGCTTCGGTAGATTGCATCGATGGTTAAGTAACCAATTTTTTCATACTACTTTGTTTTCCTTTAAAGAACAAAACTTTAAATCAAAGATAATACTATTTGTGTATGCGGTTCGTGCGTGTACGTTTGAGTGAAACGTTTCACAGTAAGTTCGTTTTACCGCTGTGTTCCCCTGATTTGCCATCAACCCTGACAAAAACCATCAGTTGGGCCCATTAAATCTTTTCAGTCGATAAATTTCTTTGCTTATGACACCATGAAGGAGAGAGAGTATAGTTGAAAGCCATCATCCTCTCTCCAATATCGAAAGCTATTAGAGATCGGAAGATTTATTTATATTTAATAAAAGCGTAATCAAAGGATAGGTTTGCCAACAGGTGCAATGCAAGCTTAAGTGTCGATAATCCATTGGGTAAGCTTATTTCATTCAAGGGTTGCTTTTAACACAATAATTTCATCAATAAGAATAAATAAATTTTAAATATCCATCAGAAAATGTATGAATATATATATATATATATATATATATATATATATATATATATATATATATATATATATATATATATATATATCTATATATATATATATATAAGAACGAGCAAATGCAAGTTCTGCGGGTGATAACAACCACCACAGGGCTTTCGCCATATTTATTTTCTGCCTTTCAAAACACCCGCAGATCTTGCATTAGCTCCTTCTTCTTTGTATGTGACTTGGGGATGAGCCTTTAAATTGTGAGCGGTAAGAAGATGTGGTATAAAAATTCCTTGGATGTTCCTGGCTTAGAGAGATACTGGGTTTGATGGGGTAACGCTTTGGGCGAAGTAGAGTCACTGTGCCTGGCAATCAGCAGACCCGGGTTCGAGTCCCGGCCAGGAATTTCAAACTTTTTTCCCCTGGCGTTATCTCTGTCTTCTCGGTAAAGGATTGCCTTCATTGTGTCGCCCTCTGCTCTCTTTTATTCTAGTCTTCTTCTAATGTCCCTTTCTCTTTCCTCTAAAAAACTCCTGTTTCTTGTCTCATTGCTCATTCGCTTCCAATTTCTCTTTCTTGTACTATATATATATATATATATATATATATATATATATATATATATATATGAAAATTAACCCACAGGAAAATGAAAAGATAAATCGAAGCACTTTCGAACTATATTTGCAAGTTTATTTTCAAGGAATAGCATGAAAATGGAGAAGACAACCTTATATAGGGTACAAAGATACGAATGGAACGCCCATCACATATTACAAACCAATGGACGTCCCCCCTCACAAAAGCAAGACAGAAAAATACCAATAAAAAGAACAATAGGTAACTAATAACAGACATTTGCATCCCTAAAACGATATGTTCTTTTTATTGGTATTTTTCTGTCTTGTTTTTGTGTTTTTCCATTGGTTTGTCCTATGCGATGGGCGTTTCCTTCGTATCTTTGTACCCTATATAAGGTTTTCTTCTCCATTTTCATGCTATTCCTTGAAAATAAACTTGAAAATATAGTTCGAAAGGGCTTGGATTCATCTTTTCATTTTCCTGTAGGTTAATTTCCATATCATTGCTTTCCTCACGTGCCACTTTGTGAGTTTTTTCCTATAAGAAAGAAAAAAATAACCTGAATGAGTGCATGAGACAAGAAACAGTTGTCGTTTTTTAAAGCAAGAGAAAGGGACATTGTAAGACACTAAGATCATGGAGAGCAAAGGACGGTACAAGGTAGACACTCCAAAATGAGAAGACAAATGACGCCAGGGAAAAAACTTGTATAATCCTCGCTAGGAATTGAACACAAGCCTCCTGATATGTTCGTCATATTCTAGTTTTATTCCACTTCCAATTTGTTGGGCTTAAAGAGAGCACATTTATTTTATTCTTGCCTTACACCACTAAAAAAGATCAACTAAATTATCCATTGTAGATAAAATAGAGGTGAATTAATAGTATTCTCTTTTATATCAACAAAGAACTTAAAAGGAAGCAGAAAAATCCACCCGGATGATACTATTCGTTGTATGTTGCCATAGGAATAAATAATCACCAAAAACTACAATAATCTCGTTTACTAATCATTTTTCCTACAATTGTGTCAAAGGTCCATCACGCTGAGTGTTTTAATTTAATCTACGTTCGACGTTGCCCAAAGCTTTTCCCCTAAGAAAATTTTTATTGACTGAACGAACCAAGCAAGAACAGCTGATGAAAATCCAATTTTCCCTCTTTTCAAAGCTCTTTGTTAATAATGACGATAATAAAGATTATCAATTAATTTTGATTTCAATGATAAGACTTTGAATTACGGCTGCTGCTTGGGGGTGTTTAAATTTACGCTTTTGAACACTTAGCTTCTTAATTACAACAAGTTCCATAGATTCAATCGAGCTCAGTCCAAAAAAGGTAAGGAAGGAGAAACGATTAGAAGACGGAAAGGAAAATATCAATAGATACGAGGGGCAGTCAATAAGTTTTGCAATTCGGATATAAGGAAACGAGATATGAGGAAAAGTGTTTTATTATTTTTCAATATAACTACCCTCGATTTCAATGCACTTGCGCCACTGGTCCCTGAGGCTTCGAATTCCCGACAACCAGAAATCTCCCGACTGCTGTTCAATCCACTCCTGGGCGGCGAGCTGGACATCTTCATCGTCCCCAAACCGGCATCCACGCAGTGCAACCTTGAGCTGGCGGAATAAAAAGTAGTCGCTAGGGGATCCCAGTGATGGACCCACGTTTCATCACCTGTCACTATGCGTGACTCGAATCCCTCGGGTCTTGGTTGTACAGGAGCAGCAGCTCCTCCGAACTTTGATGACGTTGAAGTCGATCATGGGGTGTGAGGTTTCTAAGGACCCAACGGGCAGAGACCTTGGTCATAGCCATATTGTCGTGTATGATGTTGATAACACTTCCACGTGATATTGCAAGTTCTCGCTCGATTTCTTCGACCTTCACCCGTTGATTTTCGAGGATCATCCTCTCCACACGGGCCACATTGTCCTCGTTGGTCACATCTGACGGGTGTCCTGGACGGAGGTCATCTTCAAGGGACTCACGACCATGGCAGAACTCCCTATTCCAGCGAGCAATGGTTGCATAGGAAGGGGCGGTGTCGGTGTACACTGCAACCATGCGTTCATGGATCTCTTTTGCATTCTTGCCTTCCTGGTCCAAAATTTAATCACTGCGCGGTGCTCAACCTTCTCCATTGTTGAAAAATTTGTGACTGACGATCTGCGATCAGCTACCGCTTCTAAAATAAACGAGACAAGAGCGTGCGGCTGCAGGTCCTGACCTGTCATAACTTGTCCTAACACCGCCATAAACAGCCATCCCCCTTCCTCTGTTTTGCCCTACCGATTCGCAAAACTTATTGACCGCCCCTCGTATATAAATCGGCTGGCATTTATATGCATTATTGGTTTATAATACTTGGTTAGAGTGATAAAGTAATAATAAAAAATTAATTTTTTAAATAAATTAACTGAGATGGTTTCATAGACCTTCAGGGGTAAATTATTCCATATCAGTAATTTTATACCAGAAAATTTATGCGCTGAAACTGTTAACAAGGTGGAGAGTTGTTATTTGTAGTGGTGCTTGATTATCTTTAATAGTAAGACTATGAAAGTTCTATCAGTTTCCCTGTTACTATCCATTTACTCTATTCCCTTTGTTTTGTTGTTAAATTTTGTATTAATTGGTTTTTACCATTTACTTTTTTCTCTGAATAAGGAAAAATATAATTGAGTATATTTCTATTTAAGCGACCATAAATAATCCCAGGCTCACTAGATTCATTCAAATACATTTAGTTTGGAAAGCGATCTCTCTGTAGTTTTGTAGCTGCTACCAATGGTGAAATTATTGTTTAGGAATTTGAATTCTCGTTTACGAATTTACCTTTTTCGCCTTAAAATGAATTTTCTCGAATTTTATTTAGAAATATTTCGTTAATTAGAAATGCAATCTCAAAAGTAAAATAAAATCAAAGCTGGTATTATATTTCTACCCTTGGTATTGCAATTCTGATGTACCTATAGTGGTAAAACCTTTACAAACAGGGCTAAATAAAAAATAGAAACTCTTATAATGAATATTAATAACTATTACATTGACTTTGCTTTTTCTTTTTAATTCTGATATTTTGAAATTTTAGATTCTACTTCTATAGTGAATTTCAATACATTCTCTTTAAAAAAACTTATTTCTTGATATTACTATTAAATTATAGTGATACTGAGCATAGCAATAGTTATGCATCTTCAAATTCGATGAAACTCTCAATATTAATTGAAAGAAAATGGGCCAATTTTACCAATTCCATCCGAATTGGTGAAGATATCTTGATTAATATTGCTCCATTTTTGTTCAGTAAGCACCCGCTGGTTTATCAATAGCCAGTTTGATTATGACCCACAACTTCTTTATTGGGTTCAAACCTGGCGAATTTCGTGGCCAAGACCCGTAAAAAATGATGTTATTTTCAGGCAAGAACTTTATTGGGAGAAAGTGTTGATGAAGCACGTCGTAGTACCATTTAGAGGTTATGGACGTGTCCTTGGGCAAATTTGTTAGTACTCCGTTCCTTTAGAGAAGAAGCAGCCCCTAATCTGGAGTTTCGGATGTCTTACCGTGGGCAGGACAGATGACTCTTGAAAGCACTCCCCTTTTCTCTCTCTGAAGAGGGATCTTCCAGACGATTCTATTTCCAATTTCGTCGAAAAATTGTTAATTATTCTCCCCTCCTGTCATCCTGTCTCAATACGAAACTAGTTTTGATCCGCTTCAATCATTTCAAATAAAATTTTCTCAAGAGCCCAGGAACTAATTTCTTTTGTTTTTTTTTGCTTGTAGATAAAGTATGAGAAAGGCTGCTTTGAAATATTATTTTTTTCTTTAGTGCGCTATAATTCTTTCCATAAAGGCTTAAACCAATAAAATTTGTTGTATTTGTGCTTAAAGATCAATAATCGACTAGTAGCACTACAATAGAACCTAACTTAAAACCTAAAGTCAATCTCCTTATGCTTGTAAAATGAGACATTATGAAAGTAACTCAAGACATCTACTAAAGATGTAGGCTTTATTACATTAATCGTCTACTTCTCAATGCACTGTGGCTTGGTTGAAGTGAAGGCGAAGTCGATTAGTAAATATGTTATCTGAAATTAGGAAAAGTTAACTAATCAATATTGTGAATACAAACCTGGATCTGAGGACTGATAGAAAATATTTTTCCCTTTTTGGCTGAAAATTAGCTATAAACTAATATTTTGAGGTACTTAATAATTTTACCTTGAAGATCAATCAATCATATTTACCAGAATATGGAGAGGAAAGTATAAGGGGGGAGGGGAAGTTAAGGCTTATAAAATGCTGATTAGATTGTCGAACAGAGCTACTAATCTTATTTTCAAACTATGTATTTTCATGAATAGGAAGTTTTCAAGGAGTGGAAATTTAAATATACCTACGAATAGGTAAACAAACAACTACGAGTTCATTTTTATTCTATCTAAGCCCCATTAAATTGAGTAAAAAGTTTCAACGAATATTTAATAGAGCTTTGCACCTTATAAACATAATTTGATTCACAAATATTGAACGGTAAATGGGATATAAGCATCATACGTTTGCCTACATTGAATTCAATCCTATTCTTTGCTCGCAATGAATATTGGTATTTCTGAATGCTCGATATTTCCTTGCATAATAAACTGTAATAGTTAAGAAAGATTTGGAGGAAAATTACGAAAGGAAAAATAGGCAATCAATCATTTCTGCCATATGATAATATCTTTTATTTACTCGAATGGAGATTGAAATAGAGAAAAGCAAAATGAGATATCAAATAAACTTAACAATGGATTTTCTTTCTCGTGCTAAAAGTTTACATGCTTCGTTAATTTATGGCAAAAGTAAAAGAAATTAAATTTATTTATTTTAATGTATCCCTAAACATGAAATTTTATGGCATCCTATAGTAAATTATCTATGAATCAAAAATCATTTTCGCTGTTCATGTCATATACAGGAAGAAGGATTGGCAAAAGTGCAGCCAGTACACAATTACCACAGGCCTTTTGCCATTTAACTTCGGTTCAACAATTTTAAGAAAAAAAATAGCTTAAACCACGTCGTTGCACTCTTCCTACCCATACAACATGAAATAACAATAATATAATAATATTCATGTTGATATTTTTATTGATAATGTTAATGATGATGTTGATAATAATAATAATGTTGAGATTTTTATTGATAAAGTTAGTGATGATGATGATGTTGAAAATAATAATAATGTTGATATTTTTATTGGTAATGTTAATGATGATGATGTTGATGATAATAATAATGTTGATATTTTTATTGATAAAGTTAGTGATGATGATGATGTTGACAATAATAATAATGTTGATATTTTTATTGATAATGTTAATGATGATGTTGCTAATAATAATAATGTTGATATTTTTACTCATAAAGTTAATGATGATGTTGATAATAATAATAATAATGTTGAGATTTTTATTGATAATGTTAATGATGATGATGTTAATAATAATAATAATGTTGATATTTTTATTGGTAATGTTAATGATGATGATAATAATAATAATAATTTATAGATCCTCCGAAGTTACTATGGGCATTATCGTACAAGTCACGAATTTATTTTTTTTATAATAGGCCTTATCTATAGGGAAGCCAAATAACAGTGGTTGAAATACAGTTCCCATAGCAATGGCAACCATCACCCTTTCCGCATCAGGCCTACCTGACTCACACTGTATTCCAAATGCAGCATGAAAGAAACTAAACATTGCTTAGCTAGCCCCTAACCACGGAGGCGTACAGCGCAATTAACGCCAGTGATTGAATTTCCGGATCGATTCTAGTCGAACTAATCGATCCGGTTGCTGTCTTTCATGTTAGTGCCTCAATATTTCATATCGACTTGAAATAGAATACTGCAAAGAACTAAAACTTTAAACCTTTTTAAAATGTCACATCTGCCAGTCTGAAATAGAAGGGAAATACTTTAGATACATGATATTTAGAACTTATAAATAATTAATAAAGAATTTAAAGATGAAGCAAAATAAGAAAAGAAATACACCAAATGCATATCTTTCGGACGCCAATGAAAAATAAATGACTGCTCTAAATGTGAAATGGATTATTAAATGTTAGAGGACCACTCGAAATAAATACGGCAGACTATTTATTATCAAAATATAGCTGAAAATGGAAACAATTGTAGAAAGCATAAATATTCATAAATAACATCCATAAAAAACTGATTACCTAGAGTAGATATACTCAAGATACGAATATCTGACTCACCTACACCACTACCACCTACATACCCACCACCTACACCAATACCACTTATAGCACCACTGCCTACACCTTGATTACTTACTTCTGTTTGACGGCTCGACGACGACCTCTCTCATTTCTTCTCACTTGTGTTCTAAGGTACTCAGCAATTCTGTCTTGGTCCGGAAAGCCCTCTAGCAGACGTCGCAGTTATGGGTTGTGTCCTCATTATTGACAGGGTATTGGCGCTGTCGGTGCCTCTCTGCACAAAATGGATCTCTACTGTCACGTCTTGCACTTTCTAGTTCCTAAATACCCTATTTAATAGTTTGTCGCCAAGTTGCCCGGTCTTCAGTTAGTTCCTCCAGTTGGCGATGGTCGATATTGGAAGATTTAAGGGTGCGTTTTAGGTGACCCTTGTACCGCTTTTTCTGTCTTTGGGAGATGGTTATCTGGTATTCGGATCACATGCCACACCCACCTGAGTGATCCTTTGCTGATGTACGCCTCTATACAGTCGCAGTTTGTTCTTTGTAGGATCTCATTGTAGGTGATTTTATCCCTCCATGTGATTCTTAATATTTTCTGGAGGCTACGTATGTGGAAGGTCTCCAGTGCTCCTATGTGCCGCCTATAAGGTGTGCAGGCTTCACTTCCGTAGACCAATGTAGAGAGGCATACTGCAACGTAAACTGCAGTTTTGTGTGTAACTTAAGATTGTGGTTGAGGGAGACTCTTTCTTTAAGCCGTCTAAAAGCTGATAAAGCTAGTTTAATGCGGCTCGTTATTTCTCTGTCCAGTATTCAATTTTTTTATATAATGCTTCCAAGATATGGGAAGTGCCCTGACTCGAGGAGATGATCGCTGCCGATGGTTATAGGCTGGGGGGCTTCTAGTTCCCTTAAATGTGTGAGGTCTTTAGTTTTACTAACGTTTATTTTGAGTCCAGCGCGTCTGTAGGCCTCTCTGAGATTTGAGTGATGGTTTTGCAGTTATCTTGGATGGTGAGCGATCATGGCAGCATGATCTGCATACTGCAAGTCATGAATTGATGTTGGCTCTGTCTTAGTTCTTGCAGCAAACCTACGTATATTGAACAGCCCGTTATCAAACCGATACTTACTTGTGATAACATTATTGTGTGTGGATTGGTTATAATACTGGTAAGTAATAGCAACAAGGTATATATTGAACAAAACAAATGCAAGAACACAGCCTTGTTTCATTCCGACGTGCACAGGAAATTAGTCCGAATAATCGCAGTCTGATAGCACTCGAACTTGCGTGTTTTCATGAAATTGGCGGATGATCTCTGTAAATATTGATGGGCATCCAAGTCTGCTGAATATCCTGAATAATCCGACTCGGTTTATTTTGTCGAAGGTTTTAGTTCGGTCGACGAAAGCTGCATTGAAGGATTGTCGTTGCTCAAGGCATTTTTCGATAAGTTGACTTCAGACGAAGATCATGTCGACCGTACTCCTGTATACTCGAAAGCCAGATTGGGACTCTGAAAGAGCTCTATCAACTCCGCCTACATCACCACCACCTAAAGATACACCACCTGCATCATCACCACCTACACCAACACCACCTACACCTACACCAACATCACTTACACTCCCTACGCCACCTAGCACCATCACCACCAATATCACCTATACCACCACCACCTACATCGCCAACATCTACATCATCAACACTACCACAGCCTAAACCACCACTACCTACATAATCTACATCATCAGCACTACACCCCCACGTCCTACACCACCACCACCACTTGCAAATACACCTACCCCCCTCACCTACACCAGCACTTTCACCACCTCCTACAACCCCACCACCTAAACCATCACCACCTACACCCACACCAACCACATCGCCACCACCTACATCACCACGACCTACACCACCACTACCAACATCACCACCACTTACAACACCTAAAACACTACCACCTACACTACCGCCACCTACACTACCGCCACCTACACCACCACCCAAGGTTAGCCAGGGAGTTTTAAAATTTTGGCAATAGCATCATAACTTTTCGGCCTATTCTAACTAAATTTGAAACCCTTATGTTCTCTTACATTCTCCTTCTGATGATATATTTGCCAAAGTCCTCCTGAGGTTAGCCGGGAAATTATTTGGCAAACACATCATAACTATTCGGCTGATTCTAACGAAATTTGAGATCCTTATGTAGTTTTACATTATCTTTCGAATGATATAATTGCCAATGTCCTACCAGGGTTAGCAAGGAATCTTTTGTTTTGGCAATAACATCTTAACTAGTCGGCCCATTCTAACGAAATTTGAAACTGTTATGTTATTTTACATTTTCTTTCGAATAATATAATTGCCAAAATCCACCCAAAGTTAGCCGGAGAATTTATTTGTTTTGGCAATAACATCAGAACTAGTTGGCCCTTTCTAACTAAATTTGAAATCCTTATGTTCTTTAACATTCTCTTTTGAATAATAGAATTGCCAAGGTCCTCCCAAGATTAGTTCAGGAGTTATTGAAATTTCTGAAGGTCGTAAGGTCATAAATCAAAATAAGTGATAGCACTCGACTCTTTGGTCAGCAGACCAAAAAGTCTCCACATCTCATTATGTCGGTCGGTCGGTACCCGTTTTGCATTTTTATTTTACTTGTAATATCATTTTAACTATTCGAGGGATTCTAACAAAATTTGAAAACTTTATATTCTTTGACATTCTCTTTCGATTTATATAATTGCCAAAGTTCTCCCAATATTACACCAGGAACTATTTAGTTTAGGCAATAACATAAGTATTCGGCCGATTCTAACGAAATTTGAAACCTTTATGTTGTTTTACATTCTCTTTAGAATGATATAATTTTAAAAGTCCCCACAATGTTAGCCCATGAATTATTTGTTTTGACAATAACATCATAACTATTCGGCTGATTCTAACGAAATTTGGAACCCTTATGTTGTTTATCAGTCTATTTCGAATGATATAATTGTCAAATTCTCCCCAAAGTTAGCCAAGGAATTATTTTATTTTATGTAATAACATCATAACGATTCGGCCGATTCTAACGAAATTTGAAACCCTTATGTTGTTTTACATTCTCATTCGAAGGATATAATTGCCAAGGTTCTCCCAATATTACCCCACGAATTATTTAGTTTTGGCAATAACATAAGTATTCGGCTGATTCTAACAAAATTTGGAACCCGTATGTTGTTTTACATTCTCCTTCGAAAAATAAATTCCCAAGGTTAGATCAGAAATTATTTTGTTTTTGAAATACCAATCAAAACTACTGGGATGATTTTAGCAAAATCTGAGAGGCTTATGTTGTTTTTCATTCTCCTTCGAATGATAGAATTGCCAAAGTCCTCCCAAGGTTCGCCGGGGAATTATTTTATTTTAGATATAAGATCATAATTATTCTTTTTCGAATCATACTATTGCGAAGGTCCTCCTAAGGTTAGTCCGGGATTTAGTGGAGGTTTTGAAGGTCGTGAGGTCATAAATCAAAATAAGTGAGATCACGCGTCTTTTGGGTCACCAGACCTTGTTTATAATAGGCAGGAACAAAAAATCAGGTCCAAATTTTTTCATCGATACAGAGTATAAAACAAAAAAATAACTAAATATAATTTTTACATCAAATCATTTCTTTTCTCCAGTTACCTTAAGTTTTCTTTGCCTTTCTGATTTGATATTTTAAATTGCTATTTCATTTGACATTTAGAAATTACACTTAATATAATTATTTTCAGGAAATACCAGTAGTAATATCAGTTTAGTAAAAATCAGTATTAACACCGATCTTGAAATTATAGTTAACGTTACACCCTACTGGAAAGCCAGTCTTGCTTCTGTAACCTTATCACAGATCTCAATCCGAAAATCATCTCAAATCGGCTTAGTAAGAGATGACTAATGAAGCTCGGCCTTTACGCCACCTATTTCAACATTCCAGGCTTCAGCAGACTCCACAATATCACGTTGCACATTAATTCAGTTCTTCTAATTCACTTGCACTATATTTAGTATTATATACTGTGTATAAAGCATGCGGCAGGTTTCCAACATCCAATGTTAATTTAGTTGTGATTTTCCTCTTTTTTTTTAGTCAAAAATCAAGGAAAAATGTACAGAAACTTATGCAAATAAGAAAAGGTAGATTTTTAAACAACTCTGAAGAGCCATTTTCTTACAAAGAAGGCAATTAAACATAGAGGTCAAAAGTTATAAACAGTGATTAAATTAATTAATCCAAGAACATTGATCCTATTATAAGGCCCGAAACTTTACTGAAAAGAACTATATAGGTCTGGCGATTTTCCTTCATATATTCCTATGGGGAATAAAGAGCCGATCTATAAGCTTATATATCGCCTTTCAGGCGTCTTGGGAGAGATAGAAGGAAAATTGGTTCTGTTATCTCAGAATTATATTGTCAATCACTCAGAATATATTTGCCCAAAGCTACTAAATGGAATCTATTCAATATCTTTCTCTTTTCTTTCTTTCTTTTTACATTTATTTATTCAACTTCCCCTATATTTTCCCTTTATGTTTGGGGGTTCCTTTTTTGTTTATCTATTTATATTTCTTTCATTCCTCTTTACCTGTGGCGAAGCGCCAGGTCTAGGCGTCGCCTTTTTTTCAAAAGAAGTAAAGTTCAATTGTACCCATTTAGAGCCATGAATTGACCCATGTGACCATGAGGCATATGGTTATTCACCCTGGAGATTTCAAATCTGACATCGGATTTGGCGCTGGGTGGCGCCATCTATTGGTAGAAGCCTCATTTAACCATTCAAAGGCAATTGTAAGTGATTTTAACCATGGGAAACCATTAATGCAATAACCATTTATCATCCTATCACAAAACGCCGCAGCCATTGGAGGGACTTTCCCCTTTGTGTTCTCTTCTTCTTACACATGACTCATCGCTTAACCCTCAGAGTATAGAAGAGAATCATCCGACCCGCAAACCCGGTATTACTTCTCATATCTCTCATAGCTGCAATCACGTTTACAACCCGCAGCTTACATGATATCGATAGTTTTCCAAACATCCACAACTGATTATGAACTAAAAGATGTAGTTTTAAAATAGTTTAATTGGAAGATAGGAGTGGATAATAATATTTTTATTATAGATAATATAGTGGATAATTAAAAAATAATATGACATACAGGTGTACCTCTTTACTTTTTTTCAGCTTATACAAATTCCAAGTTTATCGCCAGGGTGTTGTAGTCATGCAACAACCTTAACACAAATCTAGGGCGGACACAAATTATCATAAGTTCATGATTTTGCCACATATTTGCACCTATTTAGGCTGCTCCAAACCATACATACCTCCTTGCAACCACTTCAGCGTATCTCTTAATATGGACTCCATCCGAAACTAACCTCAGTCAACATAAATTTAACTTCGCTCAACTGGTTATTTAATACTTGCCTAAACTGTAGCTTAAACTTCCCTATTCAGGTATTCTACTTGTCTAGAATATATTAATGTTAACACCAATCACTATTAATTTTGCCTATTGTGTTTCAAGAATTCTCCATTCATTTTTTCCCTTTCATTAAAAGTTTATTAAAAACTCCAGCGATGTTTTCAAATGATATTCAATATGCTCATTTTTTTAATGAGTCTGAAAAGGCAGCCGATTGTTATCGCCCAAAATATTCGAAACCTTTTGACTGCGTGTTAAAAATGTGTTCCTTTAAAAACAAAGCAAAGTGGTGAGATGGCTCTATCTCTGCCAGACAGACGTTACCAGGGGGAAATCATTTTTTTATGCTTTATCTCTCCGTTCTAACTCTTTTTTCCCCCTTCTCTTTATAATCTACTATTCTTTGTTGCCGAATATTTAGTAATTCAAAAGAAAGAAGCTTTATATAATTGAACTTATCTATCCTGCATTATCATGAGATAACTCATTTAAAGTCAGCGTTATTTCAGCTTGACGAGATATTTAAGGCCATTCATTGTGTAGCGAATATTGTATTCGGAAAAAGGCCGAGATTGAACACGACATTTTCTGACTGACGAGAGATTACTTGCTTTCATTTTGACTATTGTACAGCTGAAAAAAAGGGCGATTCATTTATATGCTTATCTCTGCCTTTGGTAGTGCCTTAGATTTATCTACCCTTATCTATTCAAACTTTTTCTCTCAGGAATCCTCCACTGAATAACACGTCCTCGTTTATATCAGGGTTTTTTCCCCCTTTCTTAATTATTCTATCTTTTAACTGGCATTTGACCTTCTGAGTCTTAATGACCTCTTATTTCTGTCAGAAAAAGATAATGGAAGAAAGAAAGGGAGGACGAATGGAAGGAAGAAGGGGAGAAAGGTAGGCAAGAAGGAAGGAAGGATGGAAGTAATGGAAGAAAAGAAGTAAAATAAGAAAAAAAAGGAAGGGAGGGAGGAACTAACGAATGGGCGAAAGGAAAGAACTGAGAGGGGAAGTTAGAAAGGAATAGAAGAAGGATGGAAGAATAGAAGACAGTATGGAAGGCTGCAAGAGAGTTTCTTCCTGCACATACGTCGTCACCAGAGAGTAATTAATACGATCTTAAAAAGTTAAATAAAAAAATAATAATAATTGAAGTTTGTCAATCAACTCTTCATTTTTTTATTATTATTACCATGTAACTACCGTCACTAATAATTCTAAAAAAAAGAGTAAAACTAGAAATTATTACACCAGGATGATACTGGGGGGCGGGGGGTTACCGGTCAAATGCAGAGATTATTGGAGGTTAACAAGGAAGGAATTTTTTTTAATTAAATTTAAAGCAAAAGTTTGTGAGTGAGATGAAACCTATAAAGAAAGTGGTGAATTAGAAAATGTGCGGAAGATAAATATTTGGCTGCAGATCCCGCTAGAGGCATTTGGACCGAGACGAGATACAATCGTCCATATCACAGCTTCAATATTCCCTATTACCACTGAAAATCGCTTAATAAATACTTTTTACTATTATAACACGTTACTAATATATAATTAATGACAATAATAATTAATTAAAATTATTACCATTATATCTGCTTCACCGTAAATCATACGGATCTTAAATCCTTTGTAGTTTTTTTCTAATTAAAATAAAGAATTTTCTCTAGCTTAGCTAGTTATTAATATAAATATTTATTTATAATTCATTAATATTTTAAACTTTTATACATACAATTAGTTTTTTTAATTTATATATTCCTATTTGATAAAATTTTAAATTAATATTCTCTTCGATTTTATGGTCAGTCATTTACAACAGATGCTTAGATTGTGTTTTAATTTATTATCTAATTAATCTCTTAATAAAAAAAAATCTATAATAAATATTTGAAAACAATATTATTCATTTTATTTTTCAAACTATGAGAAAAATTATGAAATATAGTAAAACAATAAATTAATAAATGTATGTGATTCTATAAAATATTATAGGCAAATAATTGTCACTTAAAAAAAGTTATATAAACTATGTAACATAATAAGGAGTGATAAGGGCGTCTTTAAACTGGAGCATATAACATAGATGGTAGAACTAAACTAAGGTTTGTGGAAGAAAAAAGAGAACATGAATTGAAAAGATGCTAAAGACAGAAGAAATAGAAAATGATGAAAGAATTGGTTGGGTCATAATAAATGTTGAGTTGACTATTTTGGCGTTCAACGGACAAAATGCTGAAATGACCTTTAGCAATTTTTGGAAAATGGCGAGTTGACTAATTCGGCTCAGCGGAAAAATTACTATTGACAATTTTGGTGGTTAGTGGAAAAATGCTGACTTGAATATTTTGCTAGTAAACTGAAACAATGCTGAATTGATTATTGTGTTTACCTGCGGCAATCCCTAATTGACTAATTCAGCAGTCAACGGGAAAAAAATATCTTGACTATTTTGGTGGTCAGCGAACAAAATGCTGAAGTAACTATTGTAGCCGTCTGCGGAAAATGCTGAGATGACTATTTTGTAAACTATGGGGGGGGGAGGGCTATTCAAATCCTTTTTGGTTGCGTATTTAACAAAGTCACTCGTTGTATGGTAAGGGGTTTTAATTTTTTCACGCCCAGTTTTCCATAACAAATTTTATATGTATCTTACTGATACATAAGTGTGATTGAAGTGCAATGTGTACTGCATAGGGTGTTTGGAGGAGCTTTCTTAGACTAGTGGATAATAAACTTGATTTCAAAGCCTGGATAACGGGTTCCATTTTCAATGAGGGCGGTCACAAAAAAAATTCTGATTTCATCGAGAGTTACGGTCATCACTAAGGGTCACTGAGTGTGACATACGCGCATAGGCAGTTTAATCCACATATTTCACCACACACGTGGCAAAACACAATACCACTATCGGTTGCACCTACTTCTCTCTCACACATATCGCTCACTCCTCTCTCTACCGAATCCGCAGAATGTGTTTTTACTCCTCACGCCCCTTTGGACCAAAAGTGATTGCTACGCCACTTCCTGCCTAACCCCATTAATGTATGAAGACCCTGCCTGCCTGACGACGGTTTTCATTAATACCGATACTAATTTTTATGTAGATTGCATTATCCGGTTACAGGACCATGCTAAAGGAAATGGAAACGCAGCGCAAACAATAATAATGTTTGAAAAAGCAGATTAACTTTAGGACTACCCTATATTTACAGCCGCTCAAAAAGATTTTGCACACCGGTCATTTATATAGGTTTATGTATGTTTATGTGTATGTAGGTTAGCATGCATGTGTTCAATACATCTGGAACGCAATATATAACTACGAGCTTCATTATAACGTTTTTATTTGTATATCTAAATTGGCGATGCTATTGAAATGTATAAAATCGTGGTATTCTTATGCGGTATATTAGTCGAAATGTCTCCATATAACAAATTAGATTTGGTTATTAATATGATATTCCATGTCGACAGGATCTGATAAAAGTATGATAGTGGCCATTGCACGTAAACTTTACCGTGGAGGAAAAAGTGGTCTGTTTCGCCACTGCACGAGGAGTGTGCAACGTTCATTGAACTCATTATTTGCTTTTTTATTGTGTTTGTATGTAATTCTTCTTATTATCTTACATACGATTTTACTTTGCGATTCCAATATCTTTCGTCGAATCTATTCTAATCTTACCTTCTACCCTCGGATACTGACACGATAGGTATAGTCTTATCGACCAGAAGTGAATCTAATGATTCATCTGAATTGCTTCTGGACAAGCCGGTTTTATTTATCATAAAAAGCGTCCTTTACACATTTAGAGTAGTATTAATATTGATGATAATAGCTTTAAATAGTTATTGCCTCTAAGAGACTATTCTCAAAAACTCCTGATTTGGATAAATCCTGTCGATTGACATAACTAAGATTTTTGTAATATAAATGTGTAAATAGAGATGTGTTTTCAATGTTTGGTGGGATATTATAACTTTCAAACGATTTTTAATAGTTAAGATTATTTTTTCAGTTCTATAAATGCTATGAGTACATAGCAAATAGCGATTCAAAATCTTCGAGCGATTAATTTGATTTCAATCCATAAGTGTGTATAATTGAATGGTTGTAATTGGATAGAAGTGGAGCTCCCGCTATCCTAGTATGTGGGTTGTTGCATGTCTAGGTTTGAAGCATGGATTCGATCCTTCTGTGGGTGGATATCAAACTTTCAGCGGCAGAACCTAGCCCAGGAGGGTTATGTAGCTCTACACGCGTCCTCGCGTACATAACCAATCACAAAAGCGCTCTCATTCCCATCCTGTCTTCACGGATAAAAATACCCTCTCTCTCCTCTGTTCTTGAGCCCTACATATAGAATACTAGTATCCCCTTTGAGGGTGCTCCTATCCACATAACCTTGACGGGGAATTGATAACCCCTTCCTAGCGTCATCACTGTTGGTTGGAGGGTGACAAAACACACAATACCATCCGGACAACCCCCCGCAAGGGGGTTCGGTCACAGCTGCTTTCTGATTTTTATGTGCATTTCATGAGCCGATCAGGAGATAGGGTCCACTATATAAGGGAACCAGGGTACACATTATTAGTTTAAAGTTGTCAACCTAAACCGATAAACAAAGGAGTCTACTCCCTACCACAAAACGTTTAACCTTTGTGTAAAAATATAGCGATTTCTGTTATCAATTGATGTGAGGAAATTTTATTTTTCCATTTCTTCGAAAAGGAAAAATGGATAAAGATTGTTTTCATAAATTAATTCTTCCTGGAAATATTATCAGCCGTTGCCCGAGCCCTGAAGTTACACAGTAAGGATAGGGGAGAGGGGAAGACGCTCTGCCTATCTACAATAGAACAGCGACCAATGATAAATAGGACTATAAAGTTGTAAGGTGATAGGGGGAAGAGAAATCCAACCTCGTGTAAAAATAGAGATTATAATGAAGAGATATCATGGCACTAATCAGTTTGGTTTTATGTTTAATAAAGACAACTAGGGTCAAAAGTAAATCCCTGGTAAGACGGATAGAGTCAAAAGTAATTACCTATTAAGACAGCTAGAGCCAAAATTAATTACTTAGTAAGACTGCTAGAGTCAAAAGTAATTATCTGGCGAGAGAGCTATAGTCAAAAGTAATTATCTGACTAGAGAAGTAGAGTCAAAAGTAATTCTCTGGCAAGAAAGCTAGAGTGAAAAGTAATTCCTTGGTAAGACAGTTAGTTAAGGTAATTCTCTGGCAAGACAGCTAGAGTCACAAGTAAATCTTTGGCACGATTGTTTGTGTCAAAAGTAATTCCCTTCTGAAATCGGTTAAATATAAGCTGAAATTTAACATTTGATCTTGAATAAAGATGTTTATCTCTGGTTAAAGATTACCAATTTTAACTTACACTTGTTGCTTTGTAATAAAGGTGTTTTCAAACAGCTCCCTAGTACAATGTCGATACACCAATTAAACTATTGAAAGGCATTAAAACAACCGTTGAATGAACAATTTTGTCTTTTATTCGCGAAACATCATCATTGATACCACATCCAAACTACCAAACGAAACCTAAAAGAGAGTCATAATGTCTTATTTGACACATAAGAATAAAAATAAGATTTACATCTTCGCCTACACCAAACCATTTGCATGACCCATGAAGTCAACTGACACATAGACAGATTTATAGCAATACTGTCACAATAACAGTATATTTTCAACCTCTCGTTCCTACCCCAGCCATTAACGAAGCCAAAGCACTCCACTCACGTGAAGAAGAATAACTGAAGCAAACGATGTTGTTGATGTAAATATGTTGCGCCATCCAGCCTTCACAACGTGGGCGACATCT